>JAQGCH010000769.1:0-19741 GCA_034699485.1 Nanhermannia elegantula | reverse complement strand
TTCCATAAGAAGGGCCTATCAGTATATACAAAGTGCTATACTCATAGGCCCTTCTTATGGAAATCGGTTCAATTGATTTTGTCCTTCAATAAAAGCATGTTTTCATTTTGAGACTTCTCTCATATAATGAAATCTGACTGAAATGATGTTCAAAATTAATTAATTTTGATTATATAATTATTCAGTTTAGTATATTTATCTATTAACTTAATTATTTTACAGTAAAACCTGTATAAGTTAATCACTCATTAGACACCAACTTTCTGATCAACTTTACAGGTTATCCTGTACTAAATTTGATCTTAATTTTAAACATTTATTTAAATTTATGCAGAAGTCTCCAAACAAAACATGCTTTTACTGAATGAAATATTAAAATATGACTATCAGTAACAAAATAGTCAAAAACTTCTGCTTTTGATTGTCAATAAGTGATAAAAATATTAAGTCTTATCAAAAATTATGCTTATTTTGATCAGAACGGAGTTTATTTGTTGTCTGTACACTACTGTAGTATACGATTAACGACTTTTTAATAGAAAATAATTTCGTTTCGATCATTGAATCGATTAAATAAGCGATTCAGGTATTAATTGTTTTATAATGACTTCATTATATGTGATATAAAGTCCTGATTTAAGCTGACATGAATTTAAAAATATTTTTCTTAAGTATTTTATTAGATATTTTGTTAAAATAAATGGCATTTTTATAAAGTCCTGAGTTTCTAAGTTTTAAGGTTTTCATCCAGTTCTAGGTTTTAATGTTTTTGAAAATATTTTTCCAATTTAAAACTTTATTTTAAAAGTAAAATCGAATTCAATAACTTTTGGGTTTAAAATAAAATCCTATTGTTTACCGTTCATATCAAAAAGTGATGTCTGTTATATTTTAAGCTTTAATTTTAAAAACCAGGAAACAGTCATTACTGTCAAAGAACATATTGAAATGTTTATAAATTTTCAAAGAATAAATGGATACTTAAATATAATTTAGATTTTTAAGACTTCATAAGAAATATTTCCATTTTTAACGCTAAAAATCTTTTAATACAAAACTATTTACTTTACTTTAAATGATAAATACTTATAACGCTTATAACAATCAAAAGGGACTTTCTATAAACATCTTATAATAAGAGAATTCTTTTAAAAGAGTTATATTAAAGAAAAGATACTTGCATTTGGTTTAACTTAAATTTATTTATTTGAACCCTATTTGATTTTTTTAATATGAGAAAAATAGCTTTAATAAGAAGCTAATCATAAGAATCCAATTTAGGCCATATATTACTTGATTTGATTCCCATAGATATTTATGCAAATCATGATATGTTCAACTAATTGGCAAAAAATTTAAATATCTGACTTCCCTATCAATCATAATCTATTTTTTAAAATTATTTTTGTTAACCTTATTTATACCAAACATGAAATTAAAAATTTTATATTAAACACGGCAATAAAAAATTCTTAACAATATTAAGACAAACATTAGATAAAAAAATAGTCCAAAAATGTTATGATGACTTCATAGTCTGTTTTTCTTTTTCTTTTGAGTAAATTCAAGGATCAACTTAATAGTCAACAGACAAACATTGAAACAGTTTATTATTCACATTCATTTCTCAAAAGCCCAAAATTGGATGTTTAGTTCTTCAAAAGACTTATTTTAAAGTATATCTACTATTCAATTGAAGGCTAAGTCACTTAATTTCCTATTTATTTAATGCTTAAATTAATTCAACACTACTGAACAGCAATACAATAAGAAACATAACCTTTTTGTTCATAACGTCTATTTTTAAACAAATCAAATTTTCACAATAAGTGTAATACTTGTATAAAAAGCAAAACCCGAAAAGTCACTGTTGAGCTGTTCAGTACTACTCAGTCATAGCTTTAGAAAACCGGGTTTTTCTCTTACAAATCAGTTATGAAAATCTCTTTTTTTAACAAATGGGTCACTCGTTAGTAACTCTTCTGTTTAAACTCTATTGTCTTTGAAGATCAGTACTATTTTCTCATTAGTTCACATAACACTTAATTGAGTTTAACGTCAATCAAATATATTTTATATATCTGTTATTTTTATACTCAACTGTATCGAACTGTATATTGTTTTTAGTTTTAATTGTGTTCTCAACAGTGCTTTGAGGTTCTGGAGCTTATTTACAATAGTGTATCATATATTGTAAGTTTAATTTTTGATTTTTTAAAAAAAGTTTAATTTTTGGTAAATCTATTTATCAATAATTTTTGAATATTAATCTAAATTAACCTAATCGTTAGCTAAAACACTTTCCACGCTTTTTTCGGCATTTAATTTATTAGTTATAATAAATTCAGAAATTATTCTTTATATTATTATTTTTGTATAATTTATATTCATTTTAAACTTTTCTTCTATTAGAAGTATTTAAAAGAGTTCAAGTTTTTTATTTTGTTATATTTTATAGGGTTTTGACTTTAAAAAGTTCAATTAGTTTTTAACTAAACTTATTATTTTTGTTAACTTAGAGTTAAGTTTATAAGATTTAAGTCATAAGTTGAAAATAGCTATAAAGTTTCAGATGTTTAGCAAAGTATGACATTGAATATCAATCTCTTTTAAGGCTTAAAATATTTTATTTTTCGCCTAAAAACTTACAAGATTTTTAATTTTTCACAACTTTCAGCAAAAATATATATTCATTAACAGTTGAAGGTCTGTCTAAAATCTTATGCAAGTATAAGATGAATAAATGAATACTAATATGAAATAAATACAATGTTAAACTAAATCGATAAGAAATGAGTTACAAATTAACGAATAAAAAAACATTTCCTTCATTCAAATGAAAAATAAGTTTTCAGGTCAAACAGTTGAAAACTGTAAAATATAATTTAGTTTTGTTAAAGTCAGTAATTTTTTCATTTCACGCACTCATAACCAAAAGATCGCAAACAATGCAACTTCAAAATCACTGGAAAGAAGCCTCAAATCTGATGCTATTATCTCCGTCAACATCGCCAACAATTGATTCCTATTGTGATTATCACATACTCACAGTTCGAGGCAATCAGAAAAGTTCTTTTTTATCTTCAAGCTATGTCTTCCCCGGTGGACAACTCGACTCATCTGACTTCTCATCCAAATGGTGGCAAATATTTGAAAAGTTTGGTATCAATGAAAGCAGTTTTAAGTCTTTGACAAATATCCCATCAAAGAGGCCGCCAATCATTGGCGACAATCTTCTATTAGAAGATCTTAGAAGAAGTTCTAGTGATGAAGAAAACTTTTTACCAACGGATATTGCTCTGAGAATAGCTGCCATTAGGCATACTTTCCAACAAACAGGTTCTTCAAACTTATTTTAAAAGTTTTAATTAAATAAAATCTTTTCTTTTAAGCTTTACTTCATTTCAAAATTTTTAAACTTTTTTTCTCAGTTAATTATAATTTATATAATACTAGTATAAGAATTAGAGCATTGAAAATGTTTTTTGTTTCGAAGACAATGTTTTATTTTGGTTTTACTTTTCAGGCATTTTATTGATAGAACCCATTTCCTCAAAAGCTATAAATTTAGATGAAATTAAGATTTGGAGAGAAGAAGTGACCAAAAATCCAATTAAATTTATTGAACTTTGTGATAGATTTGAGTTGAATCCAGATTTATGGTCATTACACGAGTGGTGGAATTGGTTGACACCTTCTAGTGTTGGCCGACATCCAAGATTTGATACTATTTATTATATCTGCATAATTAATAGTCAGCCGACAAATGAATCTCAGAATTGGTGTTCGCCTCGAAAACTACTTGACGGACATATTATGCAAAAGTATTTTTTATCGCCTCCACAGGTGTACGAATTGTCAAGACTTTTAAACTTTTACACAATTGAAGAAATCAGTGAATTTTCAGCTAAAAGACAGGAATTAGGAATTGATCGGTGGCTTCCAATGCTTACTATGTATAGCGACGGAGCTATCTCTACATTACCGGGTATTAAATAATTGAAATTTTATATAAATTTCTTATATTTTATTAACATTTTTGTTACATATCAGGTGATGATTACTATCCTAAAGAAATAGAGTTATTTGCGTCAAAACCTGTAAGAAGTTATTCACAGACTTTAGAAGAGATTCGATTAAAATCTGTTAACTTGAATCGATTGGAATTAAGAGGATCTCAATGTGAGGCTGTCGTTAATATTGATCTGCCTTTCAATCACTCAACACCTGTTAATAATTTTTCTGATAAACAGTTAATAACTGCTAAGTTATAAATTATTTATTAGTGTGAAATGATTGGAATGAAGTTTTACTTGCATTCAAATATCGCATACTATGTTCACGGAGAGTAAAATACATGTGAAGTAAGTATACTTTGCTTACTTTCCGCGAACGCTCTATTACTTCAAATCACAGTAAATCACTTTTTTTAATATATGAAAATATTGAAAATTTTTCAAGATTTTTGACAGAAAGCGTTTACTTTATTTTGAATGCTTCTGTAAAACACTTACGCCGAACGCTCTTCAACTTGAGAAGTATTACTCTCCGCGAACATAGTATTAAACTCAACTCAAACTCAACTACTTATTCTTTGATTCCAGAGAGAAGTCAAATAAACTTTAAGTTTCTTAAAGTTTTTTTGACATTTTTCTTCAAATAAATTTATGAAAATTATTATATTATTGTTTGTAATATTGAGGCAAATAGTGTATAATTTTAATAAATAAATTATCTGTTTAAACACTTTATTGAATATCATATCATTTGAAGAATTTAATGACAATGTAATCAAAAGTTGGACTTAAATGAAACAATTTTTAATTATCTCTCTTTTTGTCTGATTTGTTATAAAAAGTTAAAAATCTTAATAAAAAAGCTTTTTATTAGAAAAATATATTTCTCACCAACGATATGAACGATAATTATAACAGTCCAGAGAACAATAATAGCAACGTTGCAAACAATGCAACTTTAAGTAGTGTTTTACTGTCCATTAGTTCGCAAGTTATGGCCATAACCGCTACAATAATCGAAAGAACACATGAGACCAATAGAAGAGTACCTCTTCTGTCCTCATAGATGAAGGCATTGATGATTATATAATAGCAGAACAGTGTCATTAGACTCGAGAATTAAATCAAAATCAAATTACTTGTCTGTGTCACAACCATTTCGTTAAACTGACGAATTTTTAACTATCTATTGATGAATGGGTTGGATTTTCTGAATTTAAAAAATAATCTGAATTATGATAATGTGTTGAATAAAATATTAACTGTTCTAATAATAAGAGAGCGCGAGCTTTTAAATTACATAACATTATGGGCAGCAGTGCGTGCTTTAGCTATGATAGAAATTAAAACCTATCTTTTATTAGTTCCGTTTTATGTGAATTTTATAAACAAAATTATAATTATTACAATCGGAGTTTGTTTTGCGTATCCCTGAAAGTGATTTATGATGAATAAAATAAATATTTTTCGTTAAGTATTTTATAAAGACTATTATAGTATAATATAGTGTTGTTTTTCTGTTAAGTGTAACACAAATGAAAAGTTGTAATATAATGAAATACTACCAGTCCTACCAGTATATTAATAAGCATTAATATTACATAAATGAAACCTAAGCGCTCATTAATCAATACCTAACTCTAAATTTAAAAAATCATTAAATAAATAATTATTATTATATACATATTAAAGTATTACAACAATTTTTTTATACAAAAAAGTCTATAGGGATTCCGAATTCAATCGCTAAGATAAACAAAATTTAATAAAAATATAATCCAAAGAGTCAAGTATTTGCATAAAAATAATTTTCGTGTATAACGATAGAAGAAAAATTACCATATATTACATTGGTCATACATAACCAATCACAAATGACCATACAAGTTAATTTACATACATAACATTTTACATAAAAAACACAGGTGAACCATACGGAAGAGGTATTCTTTGTTGAATTCCTCGAAATACAATAGATCGGTTGCCACGTGTAGTCAACTTGAATGCGGGAGACAAACCTGGAGGTACGAAAAATTAAAGGGAGACAAAATATATTTTTCTGAATTCTCAAAATTCCCCTTAAAGGCAAAGGGGGAACTATTTAAGGTATTTTCAAATTTTTAACCGAATCCAGGATACTCCCGGGCAATCCGGAAGATCTGGCAACCATAGATGGAACTCATTGGATGTGTTTGTGTTACAGTTTATGTTACAGTTTATGCTCTTTACAAGCATTGGAATGCTGTTGGAATAGAAGTATAGCTCAAACTCTTCAATATTAACGATCTTTTTATAGTTCATTTTATAGATCAAGAACATTCTTTTTGAACTAATTCTTCATTTCCATATTCCTTAAAAGCATATCAAAATTAATTGTAAAAATGCTAATTTTGAAAAGTAAAACTCATGTCTGTTAACACAATTATCATATGCGACAATAAGTGTGAACATGTCATAAAAATTTTATATTTCTATAAACAAATCTAATGTAACACACTATGAAAACATATATGTATATAATGAGCTGTCTTTCTTGCCGGTTGGCATATAACAGGTAGCAACTGTTAGTTAAACGATTCATAAATTATAGAAAACTATCAGATACAATTTGTGTACCATCTTTTGGTACGCGGACCATAATTTTAGAAAAATGTATAAATTATTGAACAGAATTCAAAGTGAATTATGAGTTAATGAATAAATTTTGACAGTATAAGTTAGAAATAAATAATTTGTTAATGTGCGACATGAATAGGTCTGATTATAATGGGGGGGGGGGGGTAAAGAGTAAATTGTTATGTTCAGTTTGTAATACAAATATGAAACAGAAAACTTTTCCAAATTCGTTAACATTATTCTTTGTTGATATTCCTTTATAATAGAAATGAACATTTAATTTGCTGACATTACAATATGCTATCCAATGTTCGTTTCTCTGGGAAAATGTAATAAACTAATTTATAATAATAAATTTTTTGCATACTATTTATTGATTTCATTTAGGTCAGATTCAGGTCACCCAAAGCTGTACGTTATACACAGAAATGGATGAATTGATGTATTTTATACATTAGGGGGAGCGGATAAAAATTTTGGTGAAGCCTCGTGCCTTGTGTATGTCTAATTATGAATTAAACATAGATATGAAAAAAGCTTCAATGACAAACATTGAACTGATGCCAATCATTTACACCAAATTGTTAAAACAATATTTCATTTCTATGCTTTTCACCAGTGTTGGGATTTTCAGAATGTCAAATATTTTAAAACTCATTTAAATTTAAAACTTTAGGAAAAGTGGTTTTGCAATGGAAAACAAGTTACCGGTATTAAAAAGCTGAATAAGTTTTAAGACTACACAGTATATTCAGATTTTAATTAATTATAATAATTTTTTAACTAATGTTAGTAATAAAAATGTTGTGCCAAAAGATTTATTTACTTTTCTTCACTTATTTAGTATACATTTTTATATTTAACTAACAGTTAAATTAATGAAATGGATTCTAAAGATAATGTTTTAAATAAGAGCTCATTCAAAAAGCGCTATAAAGTAATGTCTACTAAGAAGAGGATTAAGGAATTTGGAAAAGTATTGATATTCGCTATTTGTATTGCTGGCCTTTCATACCAAACATTTCAATTAATTCTTCAGTATATAAGAGGAACTACAGTGAATACAAGTTTCATATTTTTCAGAACAAGTAGATTACCAGCAATAACAATATGTTACCCAATGTTCGCGTCTTTGGAAAAACTTTCTCAAATATACCCTCAATTAAGACCTGATTATGACAATTATCAAAATATTATGAATATGTCAGAAAAGGATTTTAATAATCAAACTTACAGACAAGTTATGGATTTAATCACAGAAAAAGTAAATAATTTTACCCTAAATTCAATGATTTCAATGACAGCGCTCGAGTTTTTTGACAAAATAAGTATACCATTCAACAGATCAGAAGTCCCTGCAATCAAAGCAACTTTTAAAGGACTGAAACGTCATATAAAATCACGAAAAATCCGGGTATTCAGCGATAATTCTCCGATAGAATCAATTACTTCAAAATATGGAGAGTTTATGCCCCGAAAGTGTTACACATTTTTTAGTGAACTAAGCAGACAATGGAATGGCTTTAAAATACATTTAGAAGACTTTCACTTCACTATAAAAAGCGATAAAAATTGGTTTCAAAATAGATTTGATAGAAAGCACTCAAAATTCTACTTTGCAATGCATTCTCCCAATAGATTTCCTCGAATGGACTTCGAAGACAATTATCTGGAGCTAGAAATGGGTCGTTCATATAGTGTTGCCTACACGAGAATCAGAAGAAAACTACTGCCACCTAATTATACGACTAATTGTAAAAATTATAGTACAAGTAATATAAGTGAAGATCAATCTAAAGGTGATTGTAGGGATAGATGTATTTTAAATGCCTTGAAACAAAAGTGTGGTCAATGTTTACATCATTTTGGAAGTATCTTAAGAAAAGATTACATTAAGGAACACAGCACTGAAAAGTTTTGTACCTTTGAATGGAGTAATGAGACAGATTGTGATAATTTTTTAGTCTCTGAATTGAGGGATGAGTGCGACAAAAGTTGTCGATCAGATTGTGATTATCAGATAATAAACTTTTATGTTAAAAAAGCTGAGGAAATATCCGATTTAGAACTGAAGACTAACATCTATATAGGTCACAGTCGATTACCTGATCAAAAGATTGAATCATTGCCAGAAATGTCTTTCGTCTCATTTATTGCTAATTTCGGTGGTTTGGCCGGAATGTATTTGGGATTATCTGCCGTCGCTTTATATGACTTTGTTCTTAAATATATTTAATATAAGTTTTATTATAATTTTATTTAGAAATAATTGAAAGCGAAAGTGAAATAAATAAGTAAATAATTTAAAAGAAAATTAAATTCTTAAACCAATACAACACAAACTTAAGCAATAAAACTAAGTTATAATAAATGCAATTAAATAATTATCTCTTTATCATTATAATTGTTTGTGTATTAATCATGACATTCATTAAACTTGAAATTATGTTTTTGAAATTTTATATCTATTTTCAATCAGACCATTAATTTGATTTATAGTCTAAAATTTTTCAGTTATTATTTGAATACTTTATCTGAATCTTAGAGCTATTCTGATAAATAGCTCAATGTTTGTGAATTGATTAGCATTCAATCGCGTGTTAGATCCAAATGGTTCGGTCCGGTGCAGAATCGACCTCCATGTCCAAGTCTAAGTAATAGAAGAAGGACCTTGACATACAAAAGTCCCGGAACAGAACTTATGGTTTATTGAAATGATAAAAAAAAATTTCTCTAAATATTTATATTAAACGTTATGATTGAAAATTTTTAACTTTTAAACATAAAGGATAGAGAAATGCAAGCAATTACTTACATTTGCTATAACTTCAATTTTAGCAAAATGTATAAATCATTTTAAATAGATTTAAATAATTAAAATGGGAAAAACTAACTATAGTTAAATAATTGATTTCATACACGGCACACAATACCTACTGTATAGTACAGTACAGAATTACGTAATTCTGTACGCATTGACTAAAGAGCCAGACATAAAAATTTAGTCCGGGAAGTCCCGGATAATAGAATAGAATTATCCAAAATCACGAAATTTCAAACCTTTTTTAATAAAAGTCTTGAATAATAAATAGCAATCAATTTTAATGAATGACATGTCCTTCGTTCTGTTCTTTGACAAAATGCGAAGCAGTTTCTATTTACTCAGGGCTTAACTAAGTTTATACCATGTATTTAAATGTCGGTAATTTTCAATGAAGTTAAGGATTTAAAAAATTTATTTAAGAACTAATGGCAAACTTATACGTTAGCAGTACTATTAAATATAAATATACTTTTCAAGGGTTTAAAAATTGCATACAGAAAAAGATAACAAACATATTTTAAGTTTAGATTTATAGATATTCCGCTTTATCTTCGAGCGAAAGGAGGAGCCAAAGCTGTATATGATTTTATACGAGTCCAACCCTTTCGCTCAACGATAGCTTGGAATCACTATAGCTCTAAACCAAAAATCAAAACATTTATGGCAAATTTTTTAATAAGAAATTGCCATAAAAATAACAAATTAAAAATAATTTGAAAAATTATTAAAAAGATAAAGTCTGTTGTTCTGCCAAAATATTTTAAATCAGGGGTGCAGAACTCGTTTAGTCCGCGGACCAAGTTTTCTAAACAGTTATGACTGATGAACCACATTCATTAGTAATGTCGAGCATTAGGCTAGCATAGGCTTCAGGCTTGGCCCGAGGACCATTTTTGAGCTTGAGGCTCAGGTTATAAGGTTTTCTAGAATAGGCTCGACAGGATCGGTTACTTGAGCCTCGGCTCAGGCTCCAGGCTCAGACATTTGAGCCTGATGAGTCTATATCCAAAATTTTACTCAAATTCACAAGAAATTAATATTTTGCATTCCAATATTTGCTGACAGCATTTTAAAATTCTTTCGCTCAGAAATTTTAGGCTAAAGCTAATAAAGATTTAAGCTCAGGTTTTAAGGTTCATGAGCCTATGCTCGCCCGGCTCAGACTCGGTGGTTGAATCTAGGCTCAGGCTCTGAGGCGGGCTCAGGATCGGGGTTTTGGAGCTTATGCTCATCATTATTGATTATTAAGAGACAATACATTTAGACACTATATCTTTAATATTAAGCAACACTTGCCTTGTGTTGATTACCCTTAAACTTGGAGTTTAATATTTATCAGTTAATTGGATGCGATTCTTAGATTTTGTGACATTCAGTTTTCGCATAAATATGTACTGCCAAACAAACTCAATGTCTTAGCAAAAACTAATGGCAACTAGTGTAACTTTTAGGTATCAGCTTAACCAAATCTATATCATCTTTTTATTCAAATTTTAAGATTCCGAACTCAATCATCATTAAAATTAAATGATTTGACGGACCACCGAGAATGTTGTCGCGGACCGCCTACACCCCTGTTTTAAACAAAGAAACATTATAAACGTTTTTTGGAGAAAGAAAGGAACTGGACATGAATACTAATTCTTATTAATGAATATTATTAATTCATATTTCTATTTGATTTCTCACGATTATATGTAGTTTCCATGAATTTAATGCATTAACTATATAATTAACATTACAAACATCACTTAAGCCTTAGGCTCCTTAGACTGATCTATTCTTGATCTTTCTAACTATACCTTCAAAAAATAGCTGAGTGAATAGAAATTATATGTTTTTTGATTGCAGTAATTATGAAACGGGTTTTTTTAAGAAGGCAAACAAGATATTAATAATTTATTTAATTGAAGACATCAAATGCTAGTTATACTTTCATTTTATATAACTGTTGATAAAAATTAAACATAATTTCATTAATTATTACTTTATTGACTACTTAGTAATATTATTATTACTACATTTCAAATAAAGTACTTATAAATAATTGAAAGTCAATAAAAACAAAATCCTTAAACTCATGATTTGCTTAAAATAAAATATAAGATCATAAAAAAATTTTAATAAAATGAGTGTCGAGAGAGAAGAAAAAAAGACATTTGTAGATAAGTATAATGATCTGCAGACTAAGGATAAAGTGAAAGTGATTGGAAGAGCAATTATTTTTGCGATTTGTGTTATTGGTCTAACTTATCAAACATATCAATTAAGTGTCCAATATCTCGGCGGACAAACTATTGTTAATATAAGAGTTGTTAAGTTCAGGACAAGTAGATTACCTGCTATTACTGTTTGTTATTCTATCTTCACTTCTATGGAAAAACTATCAAAACTTTATCCGGAAATGAAGGAAGAATTTGAAAACTATCAGTATATCATCGATAATGTTAATGAAACTGATTTCCAGAATCAGACACTAATCGATACTTTGACTAAAATTTCAGAAAAAGCTGATAATTATTCTCGAATGGCATACTCTTCACTATCGGCTTATGAGTTATTCAACAAAACAAGTATTCCGTTCGTATTTAGAAATAGATCTGCAGAAGAATATTCAGAAAAGCTATTCAACAGAACCATTGATATACCGATAAGGGTTATTGTCAGAGGATTTAAGTTAACAAAACAGGGCAGAAGACTTGTGAATATTCAAGACTCCTATCCTATTGAGTCAATAGCTTCAGAATACGATGAGTTCTGGCCTCGAAAGTGTTTCACATTTTTCAGTCAATTCAAGAACAAATGGGATGACCTCAGGATTAAAATCGATAATTTTAACATTACTATAAATCATGACCCGTACTGGTATCCGACCCATCATTATAACAATGATTTTTCTTATTACTTCTCAATGCATTCGCCGAACACTTTTCCACAGATGAGATACGAAGACAACTATATTGAGCTGAAAGGAGGCCATAAGTATATGATGTCTTTTTACAGAATAAGAACTAAACGATTGCCACCCAAATATGCGACAAACTGTCGGGACTATAACTTAAGTAACATTCATGAAGTACAGTCAAGAACTGATTGCATCGATAGGTGTGTTCTCAAGACATTAAAACAAAAGTGTGGTCATTGTCTTCATCACATCGGATCTCTTTTTAGGACAAAATTAGTCAAGAAATACAGTCCCGAAAAGCTATGCGATTATGAAGGACTCGATAAGACTGAGTGTAAAAAAAATCATGTCTTTGAATTACGCGAACAGTGCAGAGACAACTGTCCCACACATTGTTTGAGACAATACGTTGAGTTTAATGTCAAAAAAGAGTCTAAAATTCATTCGACTTCTCCCTGGAATCCAAAGACAAGTATTTATGTGACTCACAGTCGATTACCAGACCAGAAAATCGATCATTTGCCTGAAATGACTTTTATCTCATTTATTGCTAATTTTGGTGGTTTGGCCGGAATGTGGATAGGATTGTCTGCAATTACTGTATATGACGTCATTTTTAAATTATTTTAAGTTTTAATTTGATGTTCTATAAAAGTGTATCGAATATAAAGTAGTCATTGGTTTGGTTCCAACAAAATATGAAGTCAAGCAAATATATGAAATGAAAGTCGGATTTTAAGTTAGAAAGAAAACACTTAACCAAAAAATTTTTAATCACAGCTTTAAAAACATGCAAAAATAGTTACCAAATGTATTATTCAATTTTTATTTAAAATCAATTTTATCAATAAACATGACTTATCAATACTTATATTATGGTTAAGTTTTATTTTTAATATTACATTTGCTCTCTTTTTGACTTAAGGGTGTCATCAAATGGTTTTTAAGAGCACTTATTTAATAAATGTCATCTGAATGCGCAGAAGAGTGTATTTAACAATAGATCTGTGGCATTATATTCTATAAACTTTGGAAGACTATGACATAAATAGTTAATTACATAAAAAAAAGTGCGTTTTTGTGCCGTATATCAAATAATATCAGAAATGCTTAGGGTGTATATCAGAGTAATTTTAAAGCTTCAATACTTTAGTTAATTAAAAATGTGATAATAAATTGATAAATATTTATGAAAAACTAGTTGTCCGCTAAATGATATTTGAAGGAAAAATAAAAAGTAAACACATTATGGGGACAGATGATTCTCAAAAATACTCAAAAAATTATCACCAAATCAATCATAAAAGTGAATTAAAAATTGATTCTGATCTATAATTAATCTAAATAGTACCTATTTGTAAGTCAAAAAAATATCTATACTAGAAATTTTAGAAAGGCCTCTAAAATATGCTTCAATGTCAAAGTTTTTTTTGATAGGGATCGCCTCTTCACTCGTTAATGAAGGTGAACAAAATTTAGTATAAAAGGGTTTACTAAAAGTGCATCCAATTATACTCAGCTTAAGTAATCCTTTAATTGAAGTTAAAGTTACTAATACTCATCTCACTCAAAATGAAACTTTTGGTGAGTTTTTAAATAAACTGTTTTCTATAATCTGTAATATTCTAGATATTTATGAATCGTTTATTCCTAACTAATTGACAGATTGTCTGCGCTTTATTGGCCTGTGTCTCTTCAGCTTTCGCAGTGGCTACTATTGGTTATGGAGGTCTTCTTGGTGGTTATGGATTAGGCTATAGTGGTCTCGGATATGGAGGCTATGGTTTAGGTGGTTATGGAGGTCTCGGATATGGTTTGGGTTATGGAGGTCTCGGATATGGAGGTCTCGGATATGGAGGTCTTGGTTATGCAGGTCTTGGATATAGAGGTTATGGGGGTCTCGGATACGGTCTCGGAGGGCTTTATGGCGGCTATGGTTTAGGCGGTCTCGGAGGTTTTGCGAGAGGTTACGGCAGCATTGGTTATGGTTATAAAAAATAAATAACTTTTCCTAAAATGATCACAAATTGTAAACATTTTCTCAACAAAGCTCAACAAAAATAGATTTATATAATTTACTATTTTTTAATACTTTGTATTATAAAATAGAGCAAAACTTATCTTACAATTAAATAAATAAATCATTGAAAACATTTAATAATCATTTCTAAAAATATTTTTTTGGTTATATTTGTTGCAAATAAATTTAAATTACTGATGGGCTCAGTTAAAAACGGAAAAATAAATTTACTAACTATTAGTGATAAATCCTATTATACATTATATCACTGATAATAGAAATTTTAGTGAAAATCCTTTATTAAAAAATTTAAAGTCAAACATCAATAAAAAGGTTTAACTCTCACTTTAATCAAGTTCAGAACTGGATGTCTTATAGACTTATACTTTTCAACTGTTTTACTTTCCTATAAAGACCCTGAAAAGCAGGCATTTTATCACCCATTGAGCCCATTGTATTTAAATAAGGAAATAATAAGAAAATAATTGTGTAATATCTTCACAAAATAAGTCTTTTTATAAAAAAATACTGATTTTAAGTTTTAATATGTTGCAAAACATTAGAGAAAAATCAGAATATAAGAAGATTTTAATTAAATGCATAAAATTTTATGCTTATCTTTTATGAATATTAACTGTATATTTGACACAAATTATGAGTCTATCATCTTATTTATTTGGAAACCCTATTAATAGTAGTATTTTTTCAATGCTTCAAAGCTGATAATTGGGTTTTACGTTATTTAATATACAGTAATACCTCGATATAGTGAATCTCCATATAGTGAATCCTCTTTATAGTGAATGCAAGTTTCAGGTCCCTTATTATAAATCTAATGCTAAAGTTACCTCTTTATAGTGAAACCTCTTTATAGTGAATGCAAAATGTTGGTCCCCAGCGATTCACTATATCGAGGTATTACTGTACCTGTATATGTAGTGTATAACTTAATTATTTAAGAGTATATAACTTATAGCTTATATTCAATGAAATATTAAAATAAAATAATTCTTTACATAAAATGTTTTACATAGAAAAATAAGTACCTGAAGAAGGTGACCAAAGTTGGCCTTATCTGTTTTGGGACCTTTATTACAGTCTCCGCCCCAACACACCGGATATTCCCAATCGATATCCAAACCATCGAAACCATGTTTATGCATATACTGAACAGTATTATTAATGAAAGTCTTCCTCTTCTCTGGACTGGTAATCATTGTTGAATATTTAGCATCCTTTTCACCGGCGCCGCCCAGGGATAGGATTAATTTCAAGTTTGGATTCTTTTGCTTAAGAGCGTTGAGTCTCTTATAGATGGCGTCCTGTGGCGAACCATCAGAGTCTTTGGGAACTTCATTCTTATCATCGAGAATATGAAACGCATAATGAATATGAGTACAGAGAGTCGCGTCTATGTCTTCAGGCGTGTGTTTATACGGAGCTTTTGATTCTATGCGCCAATTAGGCCAATAACACACTATTTTCTGTTCCGCAGCTGACAAAAGGCTTATTTGAAAGCATATAAAACTCAACAGAAATAGTAATTTCATTATAACTAATTTGTGATATTTTGTAAGTTTTTAGTTTTATGTATAATAATAAAAATTGAGTCAATCAATATCCTTATATATTATTATATTCTTATCTTATTTGATGCGAATTAAGCATATTTTTAAAAAAACAAAATATGTTGCAATGGATATCCTTAATATTGAATGTAAAATATATTACTTATACAGTCGCTTTCATTATTGAGTGACCTGGTTTTTTGAGGTTTACTACTCATAAAAATTAATGGATTTTGATGAAAATTTTGTTGAACATACTATACGTTGGGTAGAATATTGTAGTATAATGACGTTGAAAGTTCTTATAAGGTAGGTAAATTATTTATGTAAATTCTCTCAAAAAAATTGGGTGATAATTTTTGAATTCTAATGAATGGAAACTAATTTGGATAGGAAATGATTGAATACGTGTATTTTTGTTTTTTCTGAAATCGCTTAACCTGAGTAAGGCAGCACATGAAACTTGAAAATTACGAAAATTCAATTGATTATAGCATGCCATTCACTCATCCGAATGAGCTGTGACCGGTGTCAAATTATAGCTATTAAAATGACCTTTACATTTAGTTTATCAGATATATGTTCAACAAAATTTTCATTAAAATCCATTGATTTTTACTAGTAGTAAACCTCAAAAAACCAGGTCAGTCAATAATGAAAGCGACTGTATATAAAATACTGTGACTTTTATATAAAACTTACAATGAATTTTAGTCACATATAACTTTAATCACTTTAATGACGTTAATCAATGAGTTTTAAGCATCTTATCTGTTTGTTATACTAAATTTAGTTGAGTGAGACCCCCGAGAAAGACGCCATAGGATATGAAATGATTATATGCTTGATTATATCAGAATACTTTGGGGCGGAGAAAATTGTTACTTGCTTTCTCTTAGTCTTGTGCTGTGTCTACAAATACAGTATTATACCCTTAGGGTCTGAGACGATTTACCGACAACCAATTCACTGACAGCCTATTCACCGACAACCAGTTCACCGACAATAAATGACACAAACATTTACATTTTTCGCGTTTTTAAAGCCCGATTTGAATGAAATTAGACTCGATTTATATGTAAATTAGACCCACATTTCTGAAAATGAAAGTAATTTTGTCTAAATCTAATAGCTTTTGAGATTTTTTGAAAAATTTAAAAATTTCCATTTAAAAATTAATTTAAAGATAAATATATTAAATCCGACTTAAGAAACGAGAAAAATGAAAAAGTTATTATCGTTGAATTAGTTGTCGGTGAATCGTCCGGCACCCATACCCTTATTATAGGCGATATTCTTATTTTTATCCAAATAATGCTTAATCTATTTAATTCACATCTCATTTCCTTCTCCTCCTTGTCGTTTAACTATATAATCTCTATATAATAATACAGTAAAGTCCAGTTATTACCGTTCTAACTATGCTAATCGGTCTGTAGAAACTACTATACTTCGTCATATCGAGACTTTTTTATATAAAGTTATATTTTATATGAAGCTTCATTTAGCTACCTATTCATACTTGCACAAGGCATAAGGTTGCCTAGGGGTTGGCCTTCTAGAATATTGAGGAAGTAAAAAATATCAATTTTTGGCGAAAATCCCCATTTTAAGAAAAACTGTCTCAGAATACGGTATAGTTTTGACACTCCCTCTCTTCAGTGCCGTACCCAGCTATGGGGCCAAGGGAGCCCAGCCTCCCCCCCCCCCCCCAAGAATTTTGAGTTTATTAAATGTAGATCTGTAGAAAGAAAATATTTGCAATTTTCCCCTATTGTTGGCCAACCAAAAATTTCTGGGTACGGTACTGCCTCTCTTTCAAAAAATCCTTAAATAAACCCCCCTCCCCATCAAAGATCTTAACCTCTTGCAGGTATGATCTATTCTTTAATATTGCGACAAATTAATGCACAAAATTCTTTTGGATACAGGATATCATGTTTTGAAAATATAAACTAATTTCTGTAAAATTAGTGCATTTTTTTTAATAACCTTTCAAATACTAATAATACTGGACCGAAGATTTCTTTGTAGAAATTAATTGGAAAGAGGTTTTACTGTACGCCTTTGTACAGATTCGCTGACCCCTGCCCTCAACCTTGACTGACTTGTGTGTACGCAAAAGGAGATGCGATAAAAGGATGAAAAATGATTAGATAAGCATATGTTTTGTTTAAGATTTAAAATGATTCTTAGAATAAAAGTTAGAAATAACAGAAGAATTGATTTAATTAATAATAATTGAAGTTTAAAGCATGAAAATCTGTATTAATTCAATCTCATAATTAAAACAATTTCAGCTGATTTTTAAAATGTTTATTAGTCTATTGATACATATTATTGTTATGAGCAAAGAAATTTATTAGTGCTAAAATATGCCTAACTACAGTATATTAGCCTAATTTTAGCTATCTACACTAATATATTATGTTGCATAATTAATACTTGATAAGACAAAAGTGGAGACAGGATGTCTATGAAAATTTTTTGTTTAGTATTAAGTTATCATATGATTTAATGTGATTTAGCTTACAATAAACAGAATAATTTTATTTTTTAAGTTAATTTTCACTCTTTTAGACAAAGAAAAACTGCTTTTATTTTTAACTCGTGTTGTGTAACTAAACGAGTATATAGATTTGTACTTTCTGTATGTCGCCGCTGGTCTTAATTGTTGCAAAAATAATTTCTAATTTTTATATTATTGAGAATATATCCCATTGTTGAAAAATTTCTAATTTTCATATTATTGCGAAGCCTCTCATACTCATATTATTGTATGGGCTATACTAAGCCATATTATATAGCATACCTGATTCCCTTTTATACATTTACAACAATGCTAAATGAGTTGAAATATTTCCATATTATTTAAAGAGTTAGCTGAATGTTAATAAATTATCATTCGACGAATTTTTAAAAATACAACAAGAGTTTAATAATCCTGATTCAGCCTCGTTTAAAAATACATTGAAAAGAAACAACTGTCCGGTCGAGGACTACGAACCCCGGGCCTTCCGATAACGTGTCGAATGTCATAACCACTAGACTACAGGGAGCAGTGTCTTTTCAATGTTTAGTTTTGATTTTAGATACTATTGTATTGAAAGGTTGAATGCTTTGTTAGACTAACACTTACACTATAATAGCGATTCAATACTATGAATTACAGTCTATTATATGAGTGTTTGATATTAGTATTAAAGCTTAGAGAGCTGTAAACATTTTTGTTAATTATAAGTAAGACTTCACTTTGTATTGTAATAGTTATATTTTAAGCTCATTTTCACTCTTTTAGACAAAGAAAAACTGCTTTATTTGCTTAAGAAAAAAATATTGTTAGAAAATTCAATTAAATGGTTGGATATTAAAATTTTTAATACTATAAATAGGATGGCCAGACGTCCAGTTTTAAGCTGGACTGTCCAGTTTTTGAGCTATTTTTAAAAATCCAGTGCTTGTGCCCCCTTTAAGTTTATTTGAAAATGAAAATTTATAGAAGATTATCCTTTGGTCCCCCCTTAGATTTTTTGGAATCAACTTGACCTGGTCACCCTAACTATAGACCAGAACTAGAATAACCTACACCTCTCAGCATTTTAAGATATAACAAATTAAGACTATAGACCTGCTGCAGGTCCTATACTTTAAATTTATGACTTTTTTTTATCAAACATCATATTATTTGATGTCTGGATTAGTCATTGATCATAAATAGTAATATACAAAAGGTATTGAATTTGGTAAAGTATTTTTATCCCTAAAATAATTTGGACTTTTCTCAAAAGGTAT
>JAQGCH010000768.1:0-19744 GCA_034699485.1 Nanhermannia elegantula | reverse complement strand
ATTCTTATATAATTATTATTTAGTTTTTCAATCGTTAGTTTTATTTATTATTCATACAAATTATATATATATATATATTTCATAAAAACCTGTGCTTTGGGCGGTTTATAAGTAATCTAAGATTTTTTGAATTATATGCAAAACATTTATAGAATGATTTATCCAAAAAATATGTTTTAACTCCATTTTAAATCTGAACAGTATACATAAGTTAAACTTTTGAATAAACCTTTTTTGAGTTTTAATCTAAATATTCGGTTACAAAAAGTATTTAATAGAGAATCAATAATTATTATTTATGTATAATATAAGAAACAGATTTTAAAATCTTATCAGAAAATGATTATTAGATAATGACTCACACTTTCTCTACAGGGAAGACCTGGACCTGCAGGACCTCCGGGACGACCTTTCAATGATTCATGTGAGAACTTATGAACTTTAAACCTTTAAAAATATTACTTCAAATTAGTGTTGTTTTAATTTATTAGATAGTATTAATGGAGAGCCTGGACGTCCAGGACTAACAGGAAGACCAGGAAGACACGGACAAAAAGGTCTTCCTGGAGAACCAGGATTTAATGGACCTCCAGGTCTGCCCGGATATCCTGGTTATGCGGTTCCTGGTCAGCCTGGGAGTAGAGGAGATGATGGATTTGAAGGACTGCCAGGTTTTTGGAGTTCTTTTATAATTATTAAAAACTGGATTATCAATAATTTTTTCGAGACTAATAATTTGTTATTTATTTATTAAAAGAGTTTCAAAAATGTATTTTCATTATTAATTTATATTATTTTTTGTTGAGGTCTCCCTGGACTCGAAGGTTTGAAAGGCATCCCTGGACTACCAGGACTTCATGGGCTCAAAGGAGAGATGGGCTCTGTAGGCCTTCCAGGTCCTGATCCTTATCCGCCAGAACAGGGACAGCCGGGAAATCCTGTAATAAGCATTTATTAATGAAAAAATTTAAATATAATTTAGTCTGTATCTAACATAAGGGATACGACGGTCTGCCAGGACTTAAAGGGCAAAAAGGAGATATCGGCGATCTCGGTTTACCAGGTTATCCAGGTCTGAAAGGGGAAAGTGGTGTCAATGGCTACCCCGGTCAGCCCGGATTAGACGGTGTCATTGGAATGATTGGTAAATTATGGTTTTATTAATTACCGGTTAATAAAAATAACTTTATTTAGATTTTCTTTTCAATTGATATAATAGGATCTCAAGGAGAAACTGGAGATTCGCCAGATTTAGGTTCTTTAGTTTTAGTAAAAGGAGAGCCAGGTTTGGAATCTTATAAATTATTTTTTAATTTTGCTTTCAATTGTAGTTTGTTTTAACTGTTTTAACAATTTTTTTATTCATTATTTGTTAAATTTTATTATTATTATTTTATTTTTTAAATATTACTTTAGTTATGGTTAAGCTTACTTTATACTGTGTTAAGGTTTTTGATGTTATTTTTACAAGTTATTAAAGTTCAAATTTTATAATTAAGGTGTGCCGGGGTTTCCCGGACCGATAGGATATCCCGGACCAATGGGTGACCCGGGTAGAGATGGCTTTCCCGGAATGATTGGCAATCCTGGTTTGCAGGGACTTCCTGGTAAGCGTTCGATCTCAAAAATATCTAATAAAATGTGGACAATACTGTATTATTGATACTCTAATCAATTAGTGTTTTTCAACTTATATAAGAAACTGAGAACTTTTTACTTTCAATTTCAAAGTTTTATTTTTTTATTTAAAGTTAATTTTAATTTTATTCACAGGTATTCCGGGTATTCCTGGACCAAAAGGCTTAACAGGAGATGCAGGATATGATGGTTTGTTCACAACTTTTAATTATTGGAGTTTATTGTTATAACTTATAACACATATTATATTTACTTTTAATGTTAAATTATATTAGGAAACGAAGGCGTTCCCGGACATATAGGTCAACAGGGCTCAGTTGGTGGGGCAGGTAGACCAGGAAGAAAAGCCCCTTCAATCGGTTACTTCTTCACAAGGTTTCTTTGATGAAACAATTTATTTAGCAGTTTAAATATAAATCATTTTTATTGCAAACGCAGACACAGCCAAACTACTAATACACCAGAATGTCCAGGAAGGACAACATCGTTGTGGTCCGGATATTCTCTTCTTTATATAATGGGCAATGAAAGGTGAAAATGGGTTAAACAGAGCTAACTTATCATAGTTATTAGTATTCAAAAATTTAGTTAACAGTCAAATCTTTTGCTAATTTAACTCAAGTTTTTAATTGTGTTCAATATAATAAGCCTTCACACTAATTATCATTTTCAGCACATAATTGTATTCACTATAACTTGATTGAGATTCAAATGAAATATTAAGATTAAATATTAGCTGTAATTGAATGAAACATATTATTCCTTAGAATCTGTCAGATTTGATGTAATTAAAGGTTTTGATATCTATTGACAGAGCACACGGTCAAGATTTAGGAAGTCCAGGAAGTTGTTTACGGCGTTTCAGTACAATGCCTTACATGTTCTGCAATTTGAATAATGTCTGCAATTTTGCGTCAAGAAATGACTACAGCTATTGGTTGAGCACACCTGAGCCCATGCCTATGACAATGACACCAATTTACGGAAGAGATATACAAAGATTTATAAGTAGGTGTGCAGTCTGTGAATCAGACACACAAGTTATAGCAATACACAGTCAAAGCATGAATATTCCTGACTGTCCTAATGGTTGGGACGGACTTTGGATTGGATACAGCTTTTTCATGGTATTGTCTTTTGTCTCACTTTTTGATTCATTTATTATCAAAAAAACTATTCTACTCATAGAATACTGACGCTGGAGCTGAAGGCAGTGGTCAGCCTCTCTCATCTCCAGGATCGTGTCTCGAAGATTTCAGACCCAATCCATTCATTGAATGTCAGGGTCACGGAAGATGTAATTATTACACGACTGCATACAGTTTCTGGTTGGCGACTATAGACCAGTCTAATCAATTCAAAACACCTGATTCTCAAACATTAAAAGCTGGAGATTTGCGCTCAAAAGTTTCGAGATGTCAGGTTTGCATCAGAAAACCCGTCACTTTTCGAAGACAGCGACCAAATTATGAAAGACCTGTAGCATAACGTTGTTTTGTTTTTATAAATTACATTAAAAAAATCACTGCCATTTATTGAAGAACACATTTCGTTGTATAATTTCAATATACTTTACTAGACTTCATATTAATTTAATTTTATTGATATTATTCCTCAAAGGTTTCGTTCATTTTAATTGCAACTCAATGATAATAAGTTTCCTGCGATTTACATAAACTGCCAAAACAATTGTGTTCTTAGAATCTGATAAATGTATTTAAAGTGAATCCATTTTCAAAAACTAGTCAACAAATAAAATTACATGTCGTTCAAAATGATGCCTATTTATGACAATTTTAAAAATAGTTTTGATTTTTTGTTAAAAAGCATAAAAATGTTTAATCCTTTTACAGAAGAGTACAGTAACTGCACTCTAAGTTTTTTATTTTGTTATATCAGTCTTTTGTAGACAGATTGAGATTAAGATAAGAACACTTTTATTGAGAAGTGTTATGAGCACTAATCTCCTGCCCATATTAACTCTCTTGTTTCAAAAGAACAGGTATTATAATAAGTATTTTAAATAAAATCACTCTGAAATTCTGCTTTTCTAAGCCGTCTGGACAGTGAAGCAAAAGCTATAACCAAAAAAAGCTTAAGTGCAGTGGTTTTCATCAGTTTACTCTTAGCTATTGTGAACATACATACATAGCACATAGATATTATAATTGGTCCTGTCTTATTTTACCTCAAAAATTTACCTCAAAATTTGTTGAAAATCCGACGGATACCAAAATATCGAAAAATTATGATAAATAAAAAAATCTAATTATGATAAGTATAGACTGTAATTGCTTTAAAAAGTAACGAAATCAACAGCGGTTTGCAATCAAATTTGCTAAAAGTTTTTTAATTTATATATAGTTTTATGAGAAAGATTAGCAGAATCTCGTTTTATAAGCACAAGTAATTCATTTTTGTTTAGGGATTGATTACATTTCTGATAAATCTGATAATAATAGATATCTATACCGGTAGTTATGTTATACAAATATGAAATAAATAGAACAAAAGAACATTTTTTAAAATTAAAATAAATAAAACTCGAAAAAATGAAGCTAAAAGCACATTCAACATCTATGAAACACTTTAATTCATAACTAAGCTTCAAAATGTCCTAAATATAAAAAACCATTAGTTAAATATTGAAAGGAATGAAGTGGAAAAAGAATGTGAAGTGGAATTCAAATTTTACAATATTTGGTTCTCTATGGAAAGCATTGACTCAATTAAATTACGTTTAAATAAAAACACATTAAAATATAAACTAAAGTATTTGATTTTTCAATAAAATTACACCAATTTTGTTATTTATTTAATTACTCTGGTTTACAAAGAATTAAGAATGAAAACCTTAATTCTTAAACCTATAATTTAGAAAAAAATACATGCATTTTATTTGCAAATGTATCAAATCGTAAGAAAATAAACCATACATTGCAATCAAATCTTAAATGTGAAAATTAGCGTATTTATTATGCACAGCAATGCAAATCTTAAAAACAGCATTTTATGGAATCAATTCTAAATTAAAAGAGAAAATCTTTAGATTTCATTTTTAAGCTTTCGCTAATTGAGAAAATATTAAACAAATTTCGCTTAAATTGAAGATTATTTGCTGATTAAAACGTTTTTGCAAATGATAAGATAACTGTTGATACATTTAAATTAGTTTTCATGAAATCACATTTATTGAAACTAAAAACAAAGTGCTATAAACTATTTTATAGAATTTACATGAAGGCAAGGGTTCAAGTGCTTGGTTGGGCTTTAATTTGTTTTTAATAGATTAAAGCAGTTTTTTCTTTGATATAATTATAATCAAGTTTCATATAAAAAAAAATATTTTATATAAGTATTTATAAGCAATTGAGTCATGTATAGCATGTATAGACAGATCCATATTAAATCATTTGTTTAACAGTTGTTTCACAAATATATCGATGATTTTTGTAATGAAAAATTTATACAATGACTTTGAAATTATTAAATAAATGAATTTTACTTAATATTCAAATCTGTGTTATGATTATAGTTTTGTAAAACAATTAATAATAGATATATACTGTAGATCTATACTGTATTGTATAGACTTGACTTAGTATATGAATTAAGCAGAAGATATTCCAAGAAGGAAACCACCAGCAAAACCACTTGCGAGCACTACATTCTCTCTCACAAACTGTTGCATTCTAGTCAACACATGCGGTAGTTCATTGTCTTTCCGTTTATTGAATTCTCGTTTAGCCATTTCCATATCCTGATTGACTCGTTTCCAATCGATTCTTATGTATCCGTTATAATGAGCCAACTTTTTAGTTAAAAATCAATTTTAAAACTTTTCATATAATAGTCATAATATAAAAGAGGTTTTCAAACAAACATTGTGTCACTCGATTGTCAACTATCTTAGAGTCCTTACAAACAAACAATAGGTTTACTATTAATCTAAAAGAGATGAGAGACTCAACAGTTTGAAAGCCACTGATATTGAATACAACTCTTTAATGTTATACAGTGTTTATCAGATCTTTTGCTCGTTTTAATAGTACCGTAAAATCCCATACATAACGCGCGCGTTATCTAAACAAAAAAGTGTATATCTTAAGAAAATAAGTGGTGCGCGTTATGCATAAAGTGTTATAAAGCGCGCGTTATCTAATCAGTAAAGTTAAAATTTTTTAAAAATTAATGGTGCGCGTTATCCATGAGCGCGCGTTGTCTATGGGATTTTACGGTATATAAAAAAACAAAAAAAACGTGAAAGTTGTTGATAAACCCGTATATGTAATGAAAAATAATAATAATAATAAATACATGGATCAGAAGCCAAGTGCCTCCTATGGCTGCGGCTGCGGTTCTGCCAAATTTGGCGAAAACGAAACCTGCAGTCCATCCACTTAAAGCCCCGACTGTTATCTGTTTGGCTGACGAAGACTTTCTGACCTCTGAATAGAATTTCTGAATAGCAGTTAACGGATCTCCGCTTCCATTCAAGTGTTCGAACACATCGTCTTTATTGTCATCTATTTTTATAATTCAATTCATTTAATAACAATTATGTGATTAAGTATCAAATGAAAGCCATTTGTTTGAACTGCTGCTCAATAAGTAAAGCAATACTTGATTTGATTTTCACTATTATTATGTTTACTATTAATTAATAAGACATTTATGTGTCCATCGGATTAACAGTTCGTCAGAATAGAGACAGTGTTCAGACAGAAGGCATTCAATAGTATAGTAATAAAAATAACAAACCTTTAATGCCTTTAATTGTCATTATTTATAATAAATACTTATTAATAATTAATCAATTAATTGAAAAGTGTGTCAAAACAATTGCAATTATTATTGTTTTTTGTTTATTAATTAATTTAATACTAAATTAATTATTTATTTCACTGAATATTAAGTTATTTATTTATATTTACGTTTTAATGTAAAAGCGTTTGAAATAATTCATAAATTACGTTCGTTTTTGTTAACTTTTAATCGCTTTTATGTAATAAATATTTGTGTAATGTTTTGATTTACAAATTGTTTCCATAACAACAACACTTTGATTACAAACAAATTCGTTAAATATTTTTCTAAAAGTGATTTTTTTAAAAATATTAATATAATTATTAATAATTATTAATTTAAGTTAAATTGCATTTCAATTAATGATTAATTGAATGAAATAATGAACAAACGTTTGGTTCGTTTAATACAAAACAGTGTTTTGCTATTCATAGCAATCATTTCATGGACTTATGTGTTGAAGTGTTCGCTGTTTTTGAATCAAAAATTCATTGAAAAAATCAAAAATTAGTTTAAATAAGACTTAAAGATAATTAAAAAACTATAATAATCAGTAAAAGAATAGATGAATAGAATGCAAAAAAGTGAAACGAGTACTACATTTAGTGGACAATCACTGAGTTGTGGCTCCAGTTCTGGCGATAACACTATTATTAACGATAAAATACGAGAATTTCACTCAATTTTAAATCAAATTCAAGAAGAGATGAATCGATCGGAACATAACTTAACGAATATATCGAAAACACACGAAAGAATGCAAAGCGAACCACAAAAGCCTTACTATAAGCAGAAATTGCGCGGACTTTACAAAACTGCACTGCAAGACACCGAAAGCGAATCAGATATTCTGCGAAAAGCACTCGAACTCATCGCTGACATCAGATCTGTTGTGAAGAGTCGTCAACGAAAGAGCGGTCACGGATTCACTAAAGAGACGGCTATAAGAAGAGGCGCTCTCATGAAAATGCTTCAACAGAACGCTCTAACACTTCCTCTATTTATTGCCAAAACCAGTGAAGACAGAGCTCCGCCGTATGAACTCTTTCTATACTCTTATATACATTCTTATTGTTTTAATTATCAGATCCCGCACAATCAGGAGATTAATAATAGTCTGAATCGTATTTAAAAACTTGTTGTCTCTCAAAATTTTATGATAAGACAAAAACTGTTCACTTTTCTGATGCTTTACTCTATTCTTCATTTCATTTTATATTAATTTTGTAATAAGTTTCTGAAATTTTGAGGCAATTTATTTATTGAATGCAATCATATAATCACTTATTTAAATAATATTTTATTGAATGACGAAATAACAAACAAAACATCACAGTCGAGAATATCAGTATTTTTAAAAAAGTATTTCATTAATGAAAATAATTATGTGTTTAAACTAAACCTATAATAAAAGACTTTATTTGAGTCTTAATTTAATGGAATTATGGGAACAACAAACCAATGATTCCATAAGTGATGAACAGAGAAATTTCCGGTAAATAATCTCATGGAAAATACCGAAAAATGCAAAATTATATGAATATTGGTTTAAAGTTACTTAAAAAAAATAGAAAATATTTTAAGTAAAACTACTAAATAAAAGTGTTTTCATATTTTACAGTCTATGCGGTGCAATACCTGCAGAATCTAATTATGTGGCAAAAGTTGGCGATTTAGTGGCGGCTCTGGTTAAGGGATCCGATGGCGACGAAAATTGGATACTCGCAGAAGTGGTTCACTATAATCATAGTTCTAATAAATATGAAATCGATGACATCGATGAAGAACAAAAAGACAGACATATTCTGAGTCGACGTCGAGTTTTACCGCTTCCGCTAATGAGAGCCAATCCTGAAACAGATTCTGAGGCTCTCTTTGCCAAAGACACGTTGGTTTTGGCTCTTTATCCCCAAACGACGTGCTTCTATCGCGCTATCATTCAAGACCCGCCCAAAACAGCTCAGGACGGTTTGTCACCTCATTTCACAATAGTTTTACTTTATATTAACGTTAAACTCATTTTCTTTCTATAATAGAATATCAGGTCCTTTTCGAGGACTCCAGTTATTCAGACGGATATTCGCCGCCTCTTTCAGTGCCTCAAAGATATGTAATCGCGTGTAAAGAGTCGAGAAAAAAATAATTACCAATATTTACGTCAAATTCTAACTTATTCTTTAATATTCTTTAATAATTATAAGTCTAACGTATAATTAGAGATAATTTCAATTTTATTAATTACATGTGTATCACTTGCTTTTTCCAGGTGGTACAGCAAAAACTGGACGAGATAGAAATTTGGAATAATTTTTATTAAATTCTATATAAAAAATGAAGTTCATATGACTTCTTTCAATATTTGGTGTGCTAACCATTTGCCTGTCGCATAACCTCAAAAACTCTATGACAATAATGTAAAAATTGTTTAAACAAAACTTACTGAATTTGCTTCGGCTATTTTTGTAACAAATATATAGATTTTCGTATGAAATATTGAAAACTCATTTTAAGGAAGTTCTGGAATCACTTGAAACTGGACCAATTGGCTCAGCAAACCCGCAAATTTGTTTAAACAACGTTTACATTATTGTCATAGAAATTTTGAGGTATGCGACAGACAAATGGTTGGCACACCAGATATTCAAAGAAGTCATATGAACTTCATATTTTATATAGAATTTAATATAAATTATTCCAAATTTCTATCTCATCCAGTTTTTGCTGTACCCCTGGAAAAAGCAAGTGTTACACCTGTAATATCTTATAATATTTTGTATTGAATTAATATAAATGCAATATTTATGTGTATTTGTGTTGTGTTATGTGTTAATTCTTGTTTATTACAATTGAATTGCAATAAAAATTAAGGAAATCTCTGGTTTTAAATAACTTTAAGTCAAAAAGTAATTCTTTAATGAATTGTCACATTTCACAAGATGTGATATTCTGTGCGATTCTGTCGATTCCGTCAACTTTAAGAGCAAAGTAAACGTCATTTATGTTGTATTTAAAAAGTAAACTTTTCGATAATACATTGCATACAAATGTGAGACAGTGTGAGACCAATTCATTTGAACATTATTTTGAAAAATTTATTTTTAATAAAACTTTCGTAAAAGTAATTCTATTTCACGTAATAATAAATAACTAATAATTGAATACAAGAAATGGAAGTGTTGTGTCTGATGTCTCGGAATGTGTGCAAAATTTCAAATAATAATAATTTAATAAATAATTGCAATTATTATATAATAAAATCGAATCCAAAGCTATCACCGAATTGTATGTCTATTCAGAAGCGGTTTTCGCGACAATCGGTTGCAAAACATAGACTTTTAATGAAACTTAAAAAGGATTTCATAATAGAAAAGAATAAACCGATAAATGCTTTAAACCTTTTCGAGTCTCCGATCAGTTCAGTTGAAGAAATTGATGGCAAACCCAAAACTTCGGTAACGGTTGACATTCTGGGCAAACATACATTCCCGCAGTTGACTGAATGGCGGAAAATGCGTTTAATTTCAAGAGCGAGACGTCTGTTAGCACTTCCCGTCTCTCTCACCGGTTTGGCTGACAATCAAATGCAAACCTTTTGGAGACAATTAATGAAAAGAAATTCATTTCATTTCAAAAGAACAGATGCTTTGCAGGAATTGTCTGTTTTTGAGAAAATTCCTGTTTCTCTCAGACTTCTTATAGAAAACTTTCCCGAAAGAGTACAAAAACAATATCCAGAAGTCTATGAAATATACGTCAAATCAAAAGAAGAATTTTTAAATAGGATTCAAAACAATGAAAAAGAGTTGGAGTTAAAAAAATCAGAAATATTACAATTTCCGTATGAATTGAATGAATTGAACGCTTTATTCAATAAAACGAAAAACAAATCTCTTTTTAAAGAAGAAAACGATGAAAATAGTGTCGAAAATAAGCCGCGATTTAAAAGTGGATTAATTGATACGGAATATGAAGACTATCTAAAACATCATCATCTCATGCAATACTTCGCCTCCTCTTTAAAAGGTATTCGACATGAAGAGTATGAGGGAGAGATTGAAGGCTTGAGAGACCAGTTTTGGATGAGGTATAAGACTTTTATTGTGTTTTGGAATCAATAACTTTTTTTATTTATTTGCCATTTATAGGAATTATGGAACGCCTGACCTTTCAATACCCAGTAGTAAAGTAGGGTGTAGTGGTTGTGGCGCTTATTTACACTGTAATGATAGTAATATCCCGGGATATGTGCCGAGTGAAAAGTTCAAATTGTTGTCCGAACAACAACTTCATAGAGAGCAGTGTCAAAGATGCGAATTTTTGAAGCACTTTAACGTTGCCCTTAATGTGAACGTATCTCCTGATGAATATCCGAAACTTATCGCTGAAATACAAAACAAGAAAGCATTAGTCATTATTATGATTGATTTGTTGGACTTTCCCTGCAGTGTTTGGCCCGGAATTATCAATTTGATTGGACACAAACAAAAGATATATATTGTCGGCAATAAAGTTGATTTATTGCCAAAAGACGACAAATTCTATCTTCAAAGAGTTCGTGAATCGCTTCTAAAATCTTTGCACACAGCGGGTGTCGACAGACACACGCGTATCAAAGACGTTGGGCTAATAAGTGCCAAAACTGGTTGGGGTGTTGAGAGCTTAGTCACTAAATTGATGAGAGATCACAAAAAAGGAGAAGATATATATCTTATTGGCTGTACAAATGTGGGAAAGTCTACTTTGTTTAACGCTTTAATGCAATCAGATTTATGCAAATTAAGAGATAGAGATCTCATAAACAGAGCCACCACTTCTTTATGGCCCGGAACTACTCTTAATCTAATCAAATTTCCAGTGAGAGATCCGACCGGTTGGGAACTGCAGCTTAGGTTAGAAAGACTTAATGTTTATGAAAGAGAATATATTAAAGAACAACGACTCAAATGGACTTTATATCGACAAACGAGAAATGTTCAGTACGCGACTCTTTCCAGTAGGATAGGGATGACATTCAGGAGTGAAGTGCCCTTTACTGTGCAGAGTGGTCATCCATTTGCTAAAAAGCCGATGTTCACTAAACCTTTTGATCCAAAGAACCCATATTTCAAAGACTGCAACTTTATGTTTGACACTCTGGGCACTATATATAAAGATCAAATCCTAACTCTATTGACTACAGAAGAACTATTGAAAACAATTCCACGAGAAATGATAACACCACGAACTTTCACATTAAGACCTCTGCAAAGCCTATTTATCGGAGGTCTGGCGCGAATAGATTTGGCTCATGCCAGACAACAGGTTTGGTTCACTGTATTTGCGTCACACTATCTTCCTATACATGTTGTGTATACAGAACAGGCCAAACATTTTTATGAGACATATTTAGGCACTGATATACTGGGAGTGCCCATCGGTGGCTATGAACGAGTCCAACACTGGCCAACACTTACGCCAAAAGAAATAATATTAGACGGACTCAATTGGAATGAAAGTTGTGCTGATGTTGTCCTGTCAACAGCCGGTTGGGTTGCCGTCACCTTTGGTCCGGACACTCAATGCGTGTTAAGAGCATTTACTCCAGAAGGAAGAGGTATTTTTGTTAGAAAGCCTCCACTCCTTCCCTTTGCTTTCAAACTGAGGGGCAAACGAATACTCGGAACGCCTTGTTTTGAAAATAAGTTGTTCACAATCGACGATATGACAGAGGAAGCCATTCCTAAGCGCTTTTGGAAGAATCAGGAAAAAGTTCACATCACTGACAAACGTTTCGATAAAATTTTCAACCGATAAGAATCAAATAAATTATGTGTTTTACAAACTTCTAAAAATAGAAAAGTCTTTCTTTTTATGAATTTATAAATTTAGATAAACTATGACTTGTTGTTTACAATAAAATTTTGCTTTAAATGTTCAAAATTTTATATAATGAGCAAATGTTTATTTGATTTGATTGTTGTAATGAATTTGATTGCAAAACACTTATCACAGGATTTGTATCTTTTGTGAGCGAATTTGATTAATGTTTGAGGTCAAAGATTTCGATCAAAAGAGGTCCCACATCGTTGGGGTCAATGTCTAAATAGATGCGAACATGTTCTTCATTGAGAATATGTAATTCTTCTAATTTGCTCATAAGTCTCAAATATCTGGTCTTTGCTTCACATTTGGAAGAATGCTTGGACTCTAAATATCTCTGAAGTAAATAAATGTATGTCTGCTGTTCCAGTCTATACATTGCATTCAATTATATAATTATTGTTTTCTCATTTAGGTAGGACTTACTTTATTAAGTCTTTGTGAATAGTGTTGGCTCTGTTTGGTGTGAAAAGAACAATAGCGGTCAACTGCAAAAAAGTAAGTCAAACTTTAAATACTAGTCTAAAAAGATGAGAATCATAAAAAATACCAAATCGAGAATATGCGCGTCTGTATTCCATTCTTGTCTGAATGATAGCATAAATTTTTTATGAGCTTCATATATATTTCCTTTCGCTTGCTTTAAAACATCCAATTTTACTAAAGTCGCGTTATTGCTGTCCTAAACAACCAATCAGACAAATATTTTAAAAACTAGATATAAACTTGCGATTTGGTCAGTGATTAATATAATAAAATATAATTATGTTGTGAAGAACATAAGCTGAGCTAAGCTAGTCCTACCTCTCGATTGACAGCAATTTTGAAGTAAGCCACAAAATCAGTATTATACTATGTGAGACCCGACGCTATGCGCCGACAAGTGAACCAGTAAAAGAAATACTGACTTACTCTATTCTTTTAGTAATATAGATACAGCTCAAGTATGTAAAGATCAAGTTCAAAATCACTACTGTGCGCCTCTCTTGTAATAAAGAACAGATTAAATCAAAATTTTTCGGGTAATTTATACCTCTCGTAACCTTTATATTAAGATTAAAATAATACGAGAATAATTTTAAGTGGGAATAGTATGAAACTATTTTCTTTTTTTATTGACTGCAAAATTAAATATTTTTTAAATGTGATCTCATTTGTATTAAAACAATATTTACTGTGTTTTAAAATAAATAATTTTAATTTCAACGTTTATACCGAATTTCATTCTGCAGTATATCTTACACAATATACAATTATTATTTAAAAGTTAGATATAAGTAGTTTTTTTGCCTATAAAATGATTCATGTTTCCTGTCTTTAAGTTATGGCTATCTTTAATCGGAAATTGATTTTCCTTTTAATGTCTGTCATGAACCCAAACACTAATATAATTTTTTTAAACAATAGGATGTTCTCAAAGCAAAGAAAGCTGAATATAATGATAAATAAAAGAATTGATATGAAATATATTGACATACCGTTACAATAGCCCAGTATTCTCTTTCAAAATTAAATGAGACGACAGATCGCAGAATTATGATTTCAGTACATCCGGCTTTCAAAAGAGCGATTTGGTCGTGTTGACAAAGACTTTTGAATGCGTTGATCTTTTTGGACATCTTTATTAATCTTCGAATTGCCTGATCAGTCATTTTGATGGCATCCACAAGACCTGTAGCTTCAGATGTAATTCTCGCCAATGGATCTTTAAGAACAGTGGTGGCTATTGATAACTCTGTTAATCTGCTGTTTTCCAATTCATTTAGTTCCATGTCAATCGTTGTATTCGTTTCATCAATAGTATGTCTGATAGGAATTTGTGCGAACTCTACTTCTATTGTTTTTTGGTATACAATATCCGGTATTTCAGCACTTTCTAAATCTTTAGTCAAATTTTGAGCGTTTGGTTTAGAGTTATCATCACTGGTATTAGTAATGCTGTCATCAATTTCTGGGGTTTCAATAACATGGCTATTATGCATGGATTTAATTTGATTTGAATTGATATCTATTTTTTGTACATTAATTTGATTTGAATTTATATCTATTTTTTGTACATTAATTTGAGTAAGTTTTGGATCAGTTGGAGACTCATTACTGATGGATTCGTCCCAATCGTTGACAAATGAATTCTTTGTCAAAGAACTATTAATTGAACTATAATCGCTTGAATTCGGCATTTTTAGTGAATATGACATATTGTTTAGAACTGATTGAAACCCGTTTTGTGAATCTGAGCTAGGCTGAGGTGAAGTAATTGATTCATTGTGAGGTTTTCTAAGGCTATTAAATTCAATATCTGTAGTGAAAAAATTTGATTCCTTTGAAGGTATAAAATGAGAGCTTTGAGAGCTTATTAATGGTTCGCTACTATTATATCTATTTTGAATCATTTGAATTAAATTTGGAGATAAACTGGTCGTTGAATCGGCAACTTTTGCAACTTTATTAAGACGTTGTCTCTTTTGACGATTATCTGCGATTTTACTTCTTTTTATTTGTTTTTCTTCATCTGATAGAATCCATTCCTTACAGAAAATAATGCATAAAGTTTTTGATTAATTTTTATTAATTAAAATATATTTGATTTACTTTTTTCATTCCAATATCAAAACACTTTTGTAATCTACATTTTTGGCAGAATCTTCTTGTGACCAAATCTACTTTACAATTGCCTTCAAACGGACATTTAAAGTCCTTTTTGGAGAAAATTACGAATTATTTGAGTTTTAAAATATGAATAAAAAAATTGTTAATCAATTATTTATAAATACCTTATTTCTCAATGCATTTCTTCTAAAGAATGCTTTACATGATTCACAAGTAATAGCATTGAAATTATAACCTAAGGGATTGTTTGATTATATTTTTATTTTTAATTATTATTCAATGAAACTTTTGAAAAATTCAAATATAAATAATACCGAGAGCTTTGTCTCCACAAATACCACATATTTTAGTGACTTCTTTATGAATTATGTCCTCCTCTTTCTCAGTCATTTGCAGAGAAAAGTTGACTCTTTATGTTCACAAATATTATTGCATTTATAGCAACTTTTTATTAACTTATTTATGTGTTGAGGAAATCGCGAAACTATAAGAGGATGGAAATCAGCTCTGGTTTAATAGTATTAAAGGAAATTGATTCCAATCCTAACATATAAAAGTTTCTTAAAGTGAACATTTAATCATTTATAATAATATATTGTTAAATAGCTGTTTAATTAAATTAATAATTTATGACCAATAAAGCAATTCATTTCAATAAATAATAATTATATTATTTATAAATTCTATTATTTTTTTAATAACTTGATTGCATCGAAAATAAGTAAAAAATCATATAAATTAATTTATACAAAAAACAATTGAAAAAATATTAATCGTTTGATGCAATAGGAGTCAGAGATTGCGTATCTTATTATCAATGAGATAGCACTTCATTTTAGGCAAACATTTCGAAACTTGTTTGCCTTTAATATTTCTTTTAACCATTGAAACAAACAAAACATGTTATGCATATAAACTGCATATAAACTTCTCGATGTAACTCAAGGCTCAAGTTTGACGTACTTTCAATTCCAATGCATTCTATTTCAATTGAGAATAACTTTCGATTAATTAAATTGTTTTCATTTAATAATTGAAAGTTAAAAGGATTCTCTAGTTTTTATTTATTAAGAATACTATGGATAGGTCCTTAAAAATTACATCAAACTGCTAATGAACTGTAGCCTTTCCTCTATATTGAATTTAAAGTATTTGAGTTTAGCAGAAGTTTTGCTAAAATTATAATATAATGAATAGCTTTATAAAATAATTGATGCATTTTTAGGTACGGGTTTCACAATAGGCAAGCAGTCATTGGTTCAGTTAATTAATTTTATTCGGTTACTACCAACGGTGGGTCAAAAGAACGGAGGAAGAATATTTGAACTGAAGTTTAGAAAAGCTCATATTAATGTTTAAAATACTCGACTTGCACAGAAGTGCAAATTTTGGTTAGGTCAAACGTGTCCCTCAATTTTCCCATTCAAAACAATTTGTGATGTAGACTTTACTTCTCTAACTTGACCACTGGTCACTTTTCAGGAAAATGAATGTTCAGTGTTCCCCTTTCTGGTGATACTGATAAAGAATATATCTCTGGCTTGGTTCTATAGTGGCCAGTATTAGCATGTATCAACCGAAAGACAGGCAAAATTTGTGCGTTATTACCGTAAAATCCCATAGACAACGCGCGCTCATGGATAACGCGCACCATTAATTTTTTTTAAATTTTAACTTTACTGATTAGATAACGCGTGCTTTATAACACTTTATGCATAATGCGCACCACTTATTTTCTTAAGATATATACTTTTTTGTTTAGATAACGCGCGCGTTATGTATGGGATTTTACGGTATGTAGAAAATTAATGATGCACACCCTCGGCGCTCAATTTTTAGAGGCGCCCGTGTGTTAAACGTTTACCAGTGTCAAGTTAGTAAAGCTCTTGAGTTTGATTTTAATTTCAAAAGAATCTGTTAAAGAATTGACACAAAAATAACTTTTTGAAAAATTTGTGGAATGAAAACATTTTTCTTAAAAAATTGCCTCAGAAAATGATTTTACACACTTTCCACAAAAAAATCTGTAAAATGTTGTGCAAAAATTTATCTGAAAATATTTAGCGAGCAATTACATTCCTTTAAAAAGTTATCTCAGAAATCCGTTGAATTTGGACTATAGAGTAAGGTCTGTTGAGATACAATTGATAAATATGATACTCATATAAACAAAAATTAATAAATTATAAAAAATAATTCATTTAATATTAAATGATATTATACTCTATTCTAATAAGTAACTTATGAAAAATATATACTAAGACTTGACGCTCGGCGCTCTACACCGAACGCTAAAGCTCGAGTGTTGAGCATCACTGGTTATAATAAAATATATGAAATGCATTTATATTGTTTGATAAAATTAACAATAATTGTTATTGTCGTTCAAAATAATGACTTAAATGAAAGTTTACTCAATAGAAATAAAATAAAAGTTGCGTTGCATTCATATTGTTTTCATTTATTCGGTAAAACATTAAAATTTATTGAAAGGTTTCACTTTTGATAAATATAACAAAAATTAAAAATAAGTTGTTCTAAAGTATGACATAACATTAGTTAACTCTTAATGCGATTTAAAGATTAGCAAAAACTCAGTTCAGTACTACTACTGTATAATACGTATATTATTGTATGTAAATCATTAAAAATAAAAATGAAGAGGCTTTTAAAAGCAGACTTTGGTCTCTATAATTAATATTTCAAGGTTAGGAATGTTCAGAACATTGAGATTTCAAGGAATCCGTTGGATGTTTAATGAGACCTCAAAATTATTTGATTAAATAATTTCAAATAAAAATAAGCTCTAAATGATTTGCAATTTTTGAACTAATTTTAGTATTTTAACGAGATTTTTATGAAAATATTATAGTATTTGATTGTATTAATAGAAAAAACGTTACTTCAAATAAAAACATCTCATTTTAAAATAAATATTGATTTAATTTGATTTTAAAATTCACTCGAGTGCGGAAGCGCTTATTACTTTATCCTTACTTACAATGTAAGGTTAGCAAAACCTCTGACACCTTTGTTTAATGAGACATACAGTATCTGTAATTTAAAAGAATGTTATATTCATACAAAGTTTTTCAGTATGTACTGTATTTTATACAATAATGCAATTGCACTTTTATAATATTTTAAATTGTCTCATTTTGCGTCACTTGTATTGGACACAGTGAACACAACTTCAGGTCTTAACTAAACGCTTGACTAAACATGAATACAATATAAAATTCTGTGTTGGAGTCTATAAGAGCAAAATAAGGAGAAAAGACAAATCACTTAATAATGAATTTAGTAAAGAGCATAAAGAGTTAACCCATAAACCCATATATCTATAGACTTAAGTTTTAAGCTAAAAATCAATGGTTTTAACAATAATTTCAGTTAAAAGAGTGTGTTTATGTACGAATTTAAGTTCTAGATTCAGGAAACACAAATTCAAAGTGTTTTTAATTATTTGTATATAAAGAGTCAAGTTTTGACTCTTAATTAAAATGATAAGAATGTCACTTTGTGTTTAGGGCTCTTAAGTTTATTGGTATGTGGGATAACATTTTTATTAAACTTTCAATTTAAAGGATTTTATATATATTTTTCTATACATAATTGTTTTGAAAGGCGTGACCGACACAAAGAATACTGCACTGAACTACAGCACAAGTTATCATTAAATGAATTTTTGAAAGCAAATAATTTAAATTCATTTTCAAGGATTCATAATAATATATTATCAATCAAAGCATTATTTTGCGTCAAAATTCAATTATCAGTTCGTGATTTTGAGAACAAATTTTCAAAATAAACAGATTGAAATCAAATTATAAATGATTTAAAATATCTTTAATTCTTTCCAAATCTATCTTGTGATCAATTTTAATCTTCACAAAGTTTATCAAATAAATATAAGCATCACATGAGTTGCTATACTGTAACAGTGCATATATAAGTATAACTTTTGATCCAATGTCAAGTATTTAGCTATTTTTGAAACGTATGATTCACACTAAGATTGAACAATAATTTGCATGAAAAGCATCCTATTTGAAGGTCTTTACTAAGAATTGAATGACAAAAAAAGGAGCGATGTAAAGCAAGTGTTAACCAGTAATCATTAGAAGGAAGTATTTTTTTTTTACAATATATAGATACTTATGTCATACATAACATATACAGTACAATTCACTTACTTTATATCCAACATATTTCATACAAATAATGTAATCTATTGATGATAATTAAATAAATTATTGCTTAACTTTGAAATAACGAATTAATAAATACACAAAATTTGAATATTTGTATATTATTTTAATTTTCTAAGATATTTATTTTTAAAATGCTCCTAAATATTGTTCACATCTCTTTTGTAGCTTAAAATAAGTGAAAACGTATAGTAAATGTCGAACTATTTTTTCCTCAATGTCATGCTATGCAGATATTTTTTTGTGCTAAATTAAGATAAGATAATTGTACTAATTAAGTTCTCTTTTATATGTCTTGATATTTATTATCAGTTATTTTTTATTTTATTTAAAGGAAAGTTGGAATACTCAACATTTGTTCTGTCATTGAGTATTCAAATTTGATTTCAACATCAGAAATAAAATCAATTCAATAAATGAAACACTAATGCATTTGTAAATTACAAATAATATATCTAACTCTTAAATCAGTGAAAGTTATGTATTGCTAAATCAAAGCGTACTGGTACAGCTTCATTTATAAAGTACTCGAAAAAAATTTTGCATAAGGTTTGCATAATTTTTTCTCAAAACATGCGTAAACATGTTATGCATTAAACAAAGTTCTTATTCATTATACT
>JAQGCH010000767.1:0-19745 GCA_034699485.1 Nanhermannia elegantula | reverse complement strand
TCTATTAATGCAGAAAGTTTGGTCATATTTGGTTATTAGGCACTTTTTACTATGAAGTACTGACAACTCCTTTAATAAAATTAAAATATACTCTCAATAATATTACTAATCTCTCTGCTGATAACTTTTTGTTGGACTGTTGAATACATGAAGTCATTAAAATGAAATCTATTCACCTTTAACTCACAGTTGTATTATTAAGTAAACACAAATATTGTGATCATTACCACAGATGAGATCATAACTTGATCATAATTCATTTTAGTATTGAGTCAGATATCGAGTCATTATTAATGCTTACAATTTATTGTAAAAGGATTCAAATAAAGGCATGTATTGACAAAAATATTTACGTATGGCCTCACTTTATTATAAGAAGATAAAGAAAACTAATCTATCATTTAATTATTAGCTGAGGCTAATCAATGATCTTAAGATTGAGTAAATGGTTACTCTATTGACAATTAAAGTCAAATTCATTCATACACACATTTATTCATTCAATAAAAGTTTAATAATTCAAATTTTGTTCCGCTTTTTCAAACAATTTTTAGAAAGTGTAGGTTTTTCTAAAATGAATATTTGTCGATCACACCAAACAAAAAGTGAGACTACTGTGGACTGGTTTTCTTGTGCAAAATAATAGCTTTAAATTCTTTAAATTATTCCGCAATTAGGGAGTCAGAGTGGAGCAGTGGGAAAAGGTGCCGAACTCATAATCGAAAGGCGGTGAGTTCTATTCCCAGACTCGCTGAGTTTCTTTGATTGCGATATGCCGGCCACATATCCACTATTTTTGAGTAATCTCTAGGCCCGTAGCATCTGCCCCACGCCAACACAGGTTCCACCTGTAAAAATTTCACTGGTTTAACACGGGCTTCGGTAAGATCTCCTCTCATTAGGGAGTTGGCTGAAGAAAACGGCTCCTTAATTATTCTTTAAAAAATACTGCATACTATTACATGCATTTTTCGGATTTAATTTAAAATTCATTTAAATCTTTTTATTATTCTATAATCTGATAAATCTCTACGTTTTTGATCAAATTGCGGAAAACTTATTATAGAATTGAACTTTTGATATGTGAGGCAAATAAAACTCAATTAATGATAAGTCTTTGATGAAAGGTTAGAGTCGATAATTATATTGAGTAATTAAATATTTAAAAAAAAATTATTAACTGTTGTTTCAAAATATAGTTTTCGCAGTGAAACCATATGGAGAGCTCACTGCAGGTATTTATTAAATAAAATTCAATAATTTTGTGAACTTCTAAAAATGGTAAAGAATGGAGTTATAACTCATGTTTTTATACTTCTATTCTTCGGAAATGGTATTTATTATTAATATTATTAATTTAAATCAATTGAATAACATGTCTAATATTTTTATTATTTTTATTAATGTAGTCTTGAGTTATAGAAATGATTATGACGGCCAATATGAAGACAGGTCTGATTATGACTCTCATAATTATAGATATGGTTATGGCAGATATCCTCAAAATAATTACGACCATTTTAGTGACCACTCGTCTCAAAGATTTTTCTCGGTAGCCAACTATCAGGCGGCGTTTGATCCTAAAGATATACTAAAAAGTATGGACATTCAATTAATAGTTAAAGTAATATCAGGAGTATGGGTAGAATTCAAATTATTTTTTATCTATTAAAGAATTTTTGTTTAATGACAATCAGTGCCTTGCCCAGAAATACCTGTATTATGTATTTGGTTGGGGGCCAGACATAGGGAAAGATTTGGTAATTTTTAAAATTGCTACAGACCTACACTTAATTACCTGAAAATTCATGGGGGCAATTGTCCCCTAACCCATAGCTGGGTTTGTAGCCCGACTGCTGGCAATTTGAAAAATTCCTTGAAATTTTATATTTAACTTAAAGTTTGTAAATATAAGTTATTTCCTATCAAAAGAAGGTATAACACAAAAAATGAAGTGATATTGTGAATAAGTATTCATAAATTAGATAAATTTCTTACTTAAAATTATTCTATATTTTATTAAAAAATTAAAATTATTTAATAATTTTTATTTAAACTTTAGAATTACAAACACTTGGTATGTGTATAATAAACAGTGTGGTTCAAAACGATAGCGACCAATGTCTTGGAATTGTTCAAAAAGTGTGGCGTTGTTTTAGTACATCCTTATCAGCGATCAGGAGTTTATTGTCGTCTAAGCGAAGGTCTACGTCAAAAACAAAGGCTAAATCGAAAAAAGTAAAGGCCAGAAGTGGAGATGCTATAGGCACCGCACTTCCTATCAGTCCCGAACAAGTGGTCAAATTTTTTGGTTGCCTACAATCAAAGTGCTTCCAACAGCTCACTATAGAGAACCCGGCATCTCTCGCCACATTCGTTTACTGCATATTTGATAAGTGCGTTTGTGGTCACTGACACATAAAACTTCATTCTTATATATTTATGTAATAAAGTTTCAAACTATTTATCCAAAGATTCTTATGTACTACTGATTGTTATTAAAACTATCTTCAGATATAAATACAATTTTCTTTGGCGACATATAAATGATATCTAAACCATAAAATAACAAATGTTTCGTAAAAATATTTCAATAAATGCGGTCATTACCGGAGAAAAGTAAGGAGTTTAGCAAAATATTTATTAATAAGGAGACGATAATGTGATCCCAAAGTTAACTTGTCTTGAATTGAATGAAAGTGATTTCATTGTCACAGACGTTAATCTCAATCGCTTGAAATGGAATTAACAAAAAAATTATCATTACGTTAACGTTCGGGTCTAATCATTCAATTTGTCTGGATTTGAATCCAATAAATCTCATTTTGTATCACTGTTATAAATAATATAAACTTTTTTCATAAGATTTTTCAACACCAATCCTAGTCTCACAACAACCTGAAGCTATAGTTATAATCAAATCACTCATTAAAAAACTAATATTTAAGTATAAGTATAATTTTGGAATTATGTTTGATTTAAAAAATTACCCTTTCATTGGTTGCTTTCATTAATTAGAGTATTAAATGTAATCAAATCCGACATAATTCCAAACATTATTTATTTATTATACGAATTCCATAAGGAATTCACAATATTTTAATGTTTAAAAATGCATCGCTTTTCAATACCATCTCTAATAGTGTTATTGTTATTGATAAATAGTAAATAAATTTTCTTAATCTAAATTAAATTTAAATTATCAATACTTATAATAATATACAATAATTGTATCAAAAGCGACATTAATTTACAGTTATGGGAATAGTAGCTTGTAATTGAACTTTTGCTTAGCTTTGATAATACTTTTTAAAATTTTGATATCTAAGAAATTTTCTAAAAAATGAATGTAAGTAATTATTATTAATGTTTTTAAAATGTGTGCTATTAATGAACTTTTCGAATTATTCAACTTTGAGATGACAAAGTGTTATCAAAATTAAGGATAGGTTTAATCACAAGCTACTATTCCCACTTCTATATAACTAACTGTAAGATATTTAAAATATTTGAAAACTCAAATACAGGTTCAACGAGTAAGAACATAGTAAACAAAAAACCGAAGCTTAGTGTTCGTAATTTATCAAATCCAGAAGAGTTTGCACAGAGAATAGTGAAATTGGGCACTTGTATTGTTAATTGTGTTGTTAAGAACTTTCCAAAGAAATGTCAGATAATTTTTGACTGTTCGTGGCCCTGTCTCTTCGCTGATAAGCCGCCTCAAAAGCCAGACCTGGAGAAACTCGCATCAGAATCAACAAATAAAAAAGCCCGAACAGCTCCAATTGTAAGGTATTATCGTATTACCTAATTTTTGATTATAACTTATTTCTTTTGGTTTTCATTATATTTGGCTAATAATTTATTTGAAAGAAAAGGTAAACTTTTTATAGGATTAAAGAAATATCTGAAGTTATTTCTTGAAATTAAAGGTATTCTTATTGTAAGACTATTTTATAATTTAATCATAATTTGAGTACAAAATTAAAAACTCAATTGTTTAAGAGCTTAACAAGTTATTTAAAGATCTAGTGATTAATCAGAAATATTTAATGATAAAGTGATTGAATTAAATTATAGCAAACATTTGTTTCTTATGACTTCAATATTGTTTAGTTCGCGACAATATGGGCGAGAAATGGGACCAGTGAATGAAGCAAAACTTTTGCCATTTGTAGGCTGCACAGCGTTGTGTACCATCTCCAACCTGCCGACCAACCCATTGAGCATGGTTGGATGGGCCGGTTGTTTCATAGCTAACTGTATTTGCCAGGACTGGCACGGCTTGAGAAAAGCGGAGAGAAGAGCTGCACATAAAAAATCTAAACCTAAAAAAGTGAGCCGAAGATTATTAGAAACATCCGATTCGTAAAACAATCGATTCTAGAAAAAGCTGTTTCTGTTGAAACAATAAATCAAATCTTTACTATTCGGTTGATTTCAAATTAAAAATGTTGATAAATATATTGTTTAATTATTACTAAAAATTTGTAACATCTTTTCCAGATATACACCCTATCTATTGCATAAACACCCTATTACTTCCCAATTGGAAAAATGTAAATCAGTTCTTATTGTACCCAACAGTCTATTTAATAAGACTTTTATTTAAAAAACCAATTATCACTTATCGAGTCTTTAAAAGCTGTTTAGTAATCAATTTTTATTAATGGTATTATGAAATAACCATAAGTCAGTCATTATTTTAATGATTTGATTTTGCGACTTGTCTTAAATAAATGAAAAAAATATTATTTATTTAAAATATAGTCAATAATTATTTAAATAATAGATTATTTATAAAGATATTATTTGAATTGAATACATTTGCAGCTCTGTTCGTGTAAATTGCTTTAGTTTTAAAAATGTTCACTTTTTATTGGTTAATTGTATTGATCAGAGTATTAAATATCCTCAACTCATATACTCTTAAATTACATTAATTTTTCTTTTGCATAATGTATTCACCATTTTTCATAAGATTTTAAGTAAAAAATGCGTTACTTTTTAATATATCTTTTTATTTTATCAACTTTTTTGATGGGTAATAAATAAGTTTAATTAATTAATTATTAAAATTTTAAATAAAATATCATTAAAATTAAAATTAATTTAAAATTCAGGTCAAACGAGTCAAAAAGTAGCCAAAAAGCCAAAAGTTAATGTCCGAAAAATGTTAAGTCCTGCAGAAATAACTCAAAAATTAGTCCGATTTGGCACCTGTATAGTGAATTGTGTTGCTAAAAACTATCCCAAAACTTGTAAGAAAATTATTTGGTGTATTTGGCCCTGTTTTACAACTGAGCAAATGCCAGAGGTATTTGTCATTTTCATAATTACTATTAATGCAAATGTTTAATGAAACAAAATCTGTGAACACTTCAGAAACCAGACGATTCTTCTAAACCTAAATCAAGATCAAAAAAATCTCGAAAATCAACAAAGGTTCCAAAAATAAGGTAGTATTAGTGTTTGACAATCAATGTGATTCACACTATCCTAATATATATATTTGTGTCCCGGAATGTTCCGGAAAAAATTGATAAATATGCTGAAAGTCAAGGAATCACACACAGAAGAGGTGGCAGCGCTAGTTTGGGACACCTTCCCCTTTGCCCATAGTACGGCACTTTTATTCGTTTATATGTTACGCCCCATATTTGATTGGATTTGAAATAAAATATAGTTAAATAAAGTAACCTAAAGATAGCCCTCACTTATTAATATTGTTTTCATTATTATTGGTTCTGCTTTTATCACAAGTTCTGTTCATTTATTAATGCTTAAGTTCATTTGAATAAACAAAGAAATATTTTTTATTTTAAAGGTTATAAATCTGACCTATTGTTAAAAAAATATGAGAAGAGTTTAAATATTTTTAATACCTGTAAATCTAAACTAAATTAAACTCATTTTAAAACTATAACTCAAAATTTTACAATTTAATAGTTCACCACAATTGACACCAACTAATGAGACAGCATTGGTATCAATTGCAAGTTGTATGTCATTGTGTTTGGTCGCAAACTTGCCCACAAGTATAACCTTTTTTATCGGATACCTTCAGTGCGCAGTATTTAAATGTCTTTGTGAAGACGGGGGAAGAGAAAAGACTGGCGAAAAGGCAAAAAGATTTAAAAGGTCTTTAGACGGAGAATATAGAAATGATTTGAATATCAGCCAATTCAGCAAAATAGTGAAACGATCTATTCTAGAGAATAAGAATTTGTATTACCGGTAACAAAATCAAAGATTTATTTTCGTGTTAATTCAGTTTAGAATATATATTACTAAATATTTCGCTTTGAAAGCCCGTTAATAGTACATCAATTTTAAGAGATTTAAAATATGTTTTCATTATTATTGATAGGGATAGAAAGAAATACAAACTTAACAATCATTTAATAAATTCCTTATATTTTAAAAAAACTAAATTTATTGATTGTACAGACCTTTTAGTTCTAAATCAATTAAAAACTGCTATACTTTTGAAATTTGATATAAAGTTATGTCGCACTAACTTTATCGCAAATAATAAGATAAAACAAATTCTATGCTTTCTATATGAATAACTTATACTGTAAGTATCAAATAATAGTTAGTTTAATTAGTTTAACCCCAATTTATAATAATGTCCATAGGCTCGAAAATGCCGAGTCTGAGCCTACTCAAAACCTAAAAAACGCAGTGAAGCAAATTAGCAAATTCTTAAGTTATGGCGAATTTAAGTGAACAAGGTACTTTGGCTACCTTCATTAGACTGGGCAACCTCACCTATGGACGACATTACCAATTATATTCTTCTTCATGGCGCCATCGAAAGCGTTGGTCGTCTCTGTATTCTCTGTAGTAATTATCAGATTTGAGTTTATGACGAGAATTAGCTTTAGGTCTCTTCTGTGTAACTTTATTCATATAAACAGATTTATGCGGTTTAGTAGATCTGCAATTTTTATTACTGTCATCCAAATCAGGCATTTTTGTATAACTAAATGTTAGACAATATTTTTATTAAAAGCAAACTTTTTTAACAAATTAAAAGAAAGTAAGTTAAAAATGAAACTGAAATATGAGTTCAAACCTTTCATTTCTTCATTGAATTTTATACTTACGGAACAATTAGAACTTCTTGATGTCTCGTATCTTGAAACAATAGATATGGTAATAATGTGCCATCATTTAGAAATATATACCCATAAAGAGAACAATTGCTAAGTTTGAGTGCGAACAAAATTAAGAATAGTGAACGAGTGAGAAATTTAATATACATTTAAAAAGATTCAAAAATTGAACTCAAATTTACTAAAAATCTGATGTAAAACCACACTTTAATAGCTTGTTAGAAGATTAGGAAAGATAGTCTTCACAGCCCTTGAAGTACAATACTATGCCGTACAGATACCAGTGCAGCATAAAAAACAATGAAGCGCTTGAATTAATTTTAATTTTAATGATTTAATGCTTTTTATATTCACGACAAGCTTTAATATTATTTTTTAAGCTCTTTTCTAAACATTTATTCATTATTATTGTTTTTATAATAGTTCACATATCGCAAAAATGCCTCTTTGGTAAAGTGGTTTTCAGTTAATTGAACTAAACTTAATATAAGTAATTTTAGATCAACTGCTGGCACAACCATTTCAATACATTTCAAAAGAAATTTTCATTTTTCTCATAAAAGATGCTTTTTTGCTATCTTCTAAAAATTGATTTTTTATCATTTTTTCCCAACTGTTGTTGATTTAATATTTAATTGGTTTTATAAATATATTATAATTTGCTTGAAAACTACCCAAGCATTCAATTGATACCACATTAAACTTTCATTTTTTATATAGTTGTAATTGAATTGAAAGAATAAATATGTGTCGAACTATTTAAATAAATGAGGTTTAAGAAAAATAAGCTAAAATTAAGAATTGTGCTGCACTCATATTCACATACCTTGAATCACAAATTCAACTCAAGAACAATAACTTTAATTTATTCTCTTTAATAAATGGTTTTAAAGCATTTAAAACTTTTGAAACTTTTGGATTGGGATTTAGACTTTGGTCACTACTCGACAAAAATAATTGATTAATAAATACTTACTAGAAATTCTATTGATATTATCATAGGTTATAATAAAATTAACAAAATAAAGAAATTTTAAACTCAAACAACTATTGGTTCAATAAATAATATATTTATTACTATTAATTACTTGTTTTAAAGGTAATGTAAATTTTGAAGACAACTTTGGTTTTGTGACTCGCATTATAAAGAGCTAAAAGTTTACATAAGTTTTTATGAGCACTACTTTTAAGTAGATATCAATTGAAGCATTGAGTGCAGAGACCTGTTGTTTTGTGTTAAGAGTGATGAGAAATTATTACAGCAGACAGTATAAAGTTATAGTAATTCAAAGATAAGGCTTAGAAGTTAGCACTATATGTGTTCCAAAGAACAATTTTTGCGGCCCAGTCCTCTTCGAGACAGAACTTAGTCCCACCCCAACCCGCGCCCACTGATACCATGGAAATGTCCCTTCCTGCCTCGTCCGCCCGTACCCGCGGGCTCTGTGAGTACTCTAATTTAATAAATGTGCATTATGATCTACAAGCATTAGATCAATTACTTAAATTATATTAAGTATAGATGAATATAAAATAAAATAATATATCTATTATATTAAAATGTTTAGGGTTTCAATTATTTCATTTTTATGATCAGACCATTTAAAGTGAAAGTTTCTTCACTTCTTGCCGATGAAGAAGGAGCCGACAAAATCCAAAGAGCTATTAAAGACAAATATTAATTTTCAAAACGTAATGATTTTGTTAAAATTTTTAAAGTAGGAATTCTAAAGTTAAGGCAATATATGCAATGTATCATTTCAACTCTTACTCATAACTTTGAAAATGTTTTGCATATTAAAATAATAATAAGCTTGAATAGTCTGCGGGTCAAAGCGCAGTCCGCAGTGTTTAGAACTGACCCGCCCGCGCACGGGATCTTAATAAAATGTTAACACGACCCGCGGAACACCTATAGTTAACAGCGGATGAAGATTATTAGTAGTCTACTGACTCTTTGCCTGAGGCATAACTTGGTGGGGCGTACCTTAACTCAAACTTTAGTATTTGGTCAAAATAATGTTTTATCAATAAAATTATATTAAATTTGCACAAATAATGTTAATTTGCAGTAAATTTAAAAAAAGCACAAATCAAAACAATTAAAAAATTTTCACAATTGTTATTAAAAACTTTTGAAGTATTTAAAAATACATTTGATTACATTGAAATATTTGATTAACCGAATGCTGTGAATGATATATTTGTGAGATTGTGAGTGGGATTTTAAAAAGTCAAAAATGGCTCTTTTTTATGTTTGAGGCTTAATTCAAATTGTGGTTTACAATGAATAACCAATTTATAAAATTCTTGATACTCACCAATGCTTTAGCATTATCTGCCGCTCAATGGATGCATACCATGACATTAGATCCTCTTAATAAGTATCACCTTAAGTGGTCTTTTGATCAGCATAAACAACAGATCACATTCAATGTTGTCGTTCAAACAAGAGGTTGGATCGGATTTGGTATTTCACCGAACGGTGGTATGACTGGCAGTGATCTCATTATCGGGTGGATTGATGACAAGGGCTTAACACACTTTCATGTATGTTATGTTTTGTAAATGTGTTGCAAAAGTTTAATGAAAGTTAACTTTTTGTTTCAAGTTTTTAAACTTTTTATTACAACTTTTGACAAAAGAACACATAAACCAAAAAGTGTTGATTTATATAGAGTTCAAATATTAAGAATTGATACCAAAATGAAAATTTTATTTTTAATTAGAAAAATCTCAAAAACTAGTTTTGCTTTTATTTAAGGATCGTTTTGCTGAAGAAGAAGAGTTACCAATAATAGATGATTCTCAAGACTGGCATCTCATAAATTCAGGTGAAAACTCAACCCACACTTGGTTGACATTCACTCGTGTTTACTATACATGTGATAAAGAGAATGATTTGCAAATAACAAGCGATATAACAAAGATAATATGGGCCTATGATGACGGCGACCCTTCATCGCCATATGCAATGCCTCAGCACAAGACTGTGAACAGAGGCAGTAGAAGTGTTCATCTATTAAGCATTCCGGGACACAGTTTCATAGATAGAAACGAAGAACATGTAATGAAATGGGACATAACCTCAAGCAATATGTTAATACCCAACTCATCAGACACAACCTACTGGTGTAAGATAGTTATCGCGCCCTTTAGGAGCAAAATTCATGTCATTCGGGTAATAAACGAGTTATCATTTTAATGCTTTATTATTAAAGAGATGTCTTATATCAAAGATTGAGCCCATTATATCTCCTCAAACAAACGCTCCATTCGTTCATCATATGGTACTTTACCGTTGTCTTCATCCTAATTCATCATATATGCAACAATACGCCAAACACAGCGGTGCCAATTGTTTCGACTTCGCTAATATGCCGTTTGATTTCATTCATTGTCAGTCAGTTTATATGGTAAATAAAATTTATAACCAAATTAAATCATTAAATTAACTAAACTTTGACCCTAAAATTCTTAGGTTTGGGCCACAGGTGGCGATGCATTCACTTTACCAGAAGATGTAGGAATGCCTGTCGCAGAAGACGATGAAACAACTTTTTTCTTGTTTGAGATCCATTACGATAATCCAGAACTGATTGGTGGTAAATATGATTCATCCGGTTTAAGATTGTTTTACACTAAAAACTTACGCAAATACGACGCGGACACGGCAACCATGGGCTCTGTTGTCGACTATCGGCTTCTTATACCACCCAAACAGGAGAACGTGACCATAGCTGGTCACTGTCATCCTAATTGTTTTAAGCATAAGATGCCTCCAACGGGTATTAATGTGATCGCAAGCCTACCTCATGGACATAAACATGGTATTAAAACTTTTACTTCAAAACATTGATTCACTTATAAAGTGAATTATTTTTATTCATTAGTTCGCAAAATACTTGTGCGACACTTTCGCGGTGACACTGAATTAGAGCCAATCGCTCGAGAAAACAATTATGATTTTAATTTTCAAGACTTTCAGCGAACATCTGGTCAATGCGTGATATTGCCCGACGACCAGATCACTGTTGAATGCACTTATAATACACTATCAAGAGATAAACCATTATTTGTAATAAACTATTATACAATTTATCACTTAAAATATTAATAATGTTAATCATTATGTATAGGGCGGACTCTCAACCAAAGAAGAGATGTGTATGGTTTTTCTGGTCTATTATCCAAGAATGAAGTCAACCCGAACGTGTCTCAGTGGACTTACGCCACAAACTGTTATGAAACTCGCAGATGTTGCACAAATTAAAAGGTATCATAATTTAAGTCAAATTAAACTAAGAAAAATTAAATTAAGGTTATGTTTAACCTGGATTTGTTACTAATATTTTTGATAGTATTGATGACAATGACATGAACCCATTGATTGTGATGCCATCCAATTATGCGAATCAGCGCCTATCAAATTATGTTCAAAATAGAAGTTTTTGGGACCAGAACCTGATGAGTCGATCTCATGATTTAATAAGATATGCGCCACAAAAGGCTCAATGCTTTTGGAGAAGGATTGATGGCGTGGAGGGCATGGATGAAATTGAAGATCTCATTGTTTATCCAAAAATAACCAATAAATATATCGAACCACTAAACGAATGTCAAAACTTTGTGATGAATTGTAGCTATAATTCTCATAATATTGCTATTACTTTATTACTAGTATTTATATTTCATTTTTGTTATTTATAACTCCAGTAATTTTTTATATCAATTTTTCTCAATTATCCCTCAGAATAAGACATAAGTGATATCTTAAAAGTGATTAAAGACTGGTCCGATATCCGGTACTACTCATAAAATAGATTCTATTTTTCCTCACAATAGTAAACTTTACAATAATTTAAAGTCAAACAAGTCTTCCAATTATTGTTAATCTAAAGCTCTGGAATCAGTTGCTTAATGATGAATAATAATGGACCACTACTTTACTTAAAACAATTGAATAATTGCCTCAAAAATGAAAGCTCAAGCAAAATCTAGTAGAGCTCAAGAAAATGAATTAGAGCTCATATCTTACAATTTTGAATTTGCCTTAAACTTACTTTATATTAACGTTGTTGACTTCATGTTGTTGTTGTTGCTGTTGCTGTAACTATGATTACCTTTTTGTTGATTTGTTTATACATTCAGAAACTTCCATATAATTACATTTAAAAGCCTATGCTGTATGTCATTGATTGTATTGATTAATTATTTTAAAATTTCTAACATACTGTGCAAATATTTGTTCTCTAACTGTTGGGGTTTTTAAGAAGTTTCACGATCTCTAAAAAATTTGTTCAACTCTTGTGATTAATTCAAAATTAATAAAAGATGTTATATTGAAAATATAAAAAATGAAAGATTACAGTATTGTAAATTACAAAAGACCATGGGATTCATGCATACAGGTATATAAACCACCTGTACTCATGCAACCAATTGAGTATATGATTATCTCAACCGGACTCAAGATCACACTTAAGTCTGGCTTCAGGAGTACTCATTTTGTGTACTTTAAAGTTTAGTAACTTATTTAGGAAATGAGTCCTCTTATAAGTCTTCTTCAATTAGAGTCTGTGTCTATTTTAAGAATTTTCGAAGGAGTGGTTTCAAAATGATGTCATGTGTATATATAAATATATTTATGGATGGCTTATATTAAACACTGAGATAATGGTACTGTTTATTAATTTGGTAAATATTTTCAATATTAAACCACTATATCTATCATACTATTGAAATTGCCTTATAATTAAAGGTTACCTAAAGGATGTGGTCATCATCTGAACTAACATCCCATTCACCTCCTCGTATGCCATCAAGTCATCAATTAAGACAAACACCACAACAGGTATAGAACAATAATTAATTAAAATTTTGAAAGAAAATAGTAGTGGACTTGAGTTCTAGTATTAAGTTTGAACTTGAATGACAAGTTTTTTGCCGGTAATAAATGCTGAATAAATGATACTTAATTGATATTTAATGTCTCATAAGCTGTTATTAATTCTCAAATTAGCCAAATTTATGATTCAAAAATAAACTAAAAGAACTGATTTCTTGTTATCGATGGTAATTACTTTAAAAACTTATATAAAATAAGAACAAAATGCTACTATTATATAAAACAGTGATTGGCCAAGGGTAGTGCGTAGGTAGTATGCCCACCAAATGTGTAAGCCCCACCATGGATTTTCAAAAATTTTTCTAAGCAGCTTCTCTTGACATAATCTCTTATATAAATGTTTTAATTTACTCTATTAAACAGCAATACATATAACACATATAACAAGTTATAGTAATTCCTGTATTTGCATAATTAAATATTTATAAGAGCTTAAAATTAAATAAAAAATACATTCAAAAATCAAATGAGATTAATTATCTTTTTATATGAAGGTTAATTACAAATACGTAAAACCCTCGCAACCGATATATCGTCCGCCCTCTGCGAGAGTCGGATATTTTCGAACAGAATCTCCAGAATCTCATTCATCTTCAACGACATCGACCTCCCAGTCGAATAACGAATCGAATAAAATTACTAATACGAGTAATTATGAAAACATTACTAATGGTAAGACATTTGCTAGTCTTTGAAAAAGAATATCTGAGTCTGAAACCCATGAATAATGAAGTTTAATATACCCATAATTGACAGTTTCTCAGCCGTTGAAAAGTGCATTAAAAAGGTCGAAATCATTTGGTAGTAATAAGGACGCGAACAACAATAACGAATCATTCGGACACTTAATGTCAATCGATGGCATTTCATGGGAAAGTGTGACTCTTGTCAGGCGAGCCATAGAAAAGGCAAACTCTTTAACAATGACTCAACTCATGCAAGTCGTACGCATTCTATGCAACAAAGCCTTAGAAAAGTCGTGCAATTCTCACGCGATGGCAAATATTTGTTTGACTATTAATAATAAACAAACCGACTCTCATAACCATTTATTTATTGAGTCACTTCTTAATTGTCTTCGCGAGTGGTTTAATGAAAGAGATAAACTAAGGCTAACATCTGGTGGCGCTCGCCGTTGGACAGCATATGTCTCATTCATTTCCGAATTATATATTAATTTAAGAACAGGCAGTAGAAGTGTCAGATCTTATTTTGAAGATGAAAACGAAGACGAGGAGGAATACGATGAATACGATTTCGGTTTGTCTAAAGTCAGGCAAAATCAATCTGCAGTTTCTCTGCTAATCAAACAGATGAAACAGTTTTCAATATTACTTTTCGACTCATGTCAAGCAATTCTTTTGAATTTGAATTCAACTCCAACTGAAATTGAATGCCTTCTGACAGTTCTTCGCTCTTGTGGTCAGAATTTTAACAGTTTTGTAATGTTGTGCTGTTTATTAAAAGTTTTATATGATATTCAATTTTAATTCAGGTAAATATCTGGAAGAAGATAATCCGTTGCGTATGAGAACACTAATAATGATGATTCGCGATGCGTTTCTGTCCGCCTCCTCTTCGCACCAAATGGTTTGTCAGAAATTATACTTAGAAATGATTGAGTTGTCGGCCAGTCATTGGAATTTCAGTGAATCACAACTTATTTATTACTTTCCATACACTAAAATGGATAACTAATTAGTTTACGAATCGATAATCAATGCGAATAATGTTCGACAACGAATCATAATATTTTACCCGAAGTTAATTTCAATAACTCGAACCCCAACACGAATTTTACGCTGAAATGTATTTATTTATTTTAGACGTTATCTAAATTTTTTTAAAGTGAGAAAAATTTTCGTAACTATTTGAAAATGTTATGTAATGTTAATTCAACACATTTTTTCTTCTCTATTGTTTCAATATTTATCCAACTTATACACAGAATCTTAGAAAACTTTTTCTATTGATATCAGAATTATATAAACAAAAATTAATTTATTCAAAACCTTTTTATATGTTAATTGTTTCAAAATAATGTTGATTTTAAAGCTTATTCAAGAACTGGTACAGTAATCACTCTTTAATTGTACAAAACTTATGTTTTTAAGTGTTGTATATCAGCATAGGATGAAAATTAAAATGTTTTGAAATGTTTACACTATTGCTAGTCGTGAAAAAGTTAAATCAATAAAAATTGATTCTTTCAGTTTATTTAAGTCCATATTTGAATACTTTTTAATTTTCAGATGTGATTACTATTAGAAGTAGATTAATATTAATTTATTTATTAATTGTTATTTAAATAATTTTTTTGTTAAATTTTGTCTCGAATTAAAAAATACGAATTGAATACTTGTCAAAAACATATTTTTGGTCAATAAAACTTTTGAATCAATGATTGGTTATATAGTTATTAAATTAAGTTCAAGCAAAATATGGCACACTTTCTACTATTCTCAGTCTTGTTTCCTTTTTGGTATTTCTTTCCACTTATAGCGAAAGGTTATTGTTCTTAAAGTCGACTAAAAAGAGAGTAAACCATTAGATAACATGCATTATGCTTATATCGGTTTATTAGTCTATAATAGTTTATATAGTCTGTAAAAATATAGATCAATCGTTTTTTAATGTAATAGTTGAGTCTAAAAATAATTGACGAAAACTTGTATTCTTCAAGAATAATGTGATCAAAAGCATGATTTTTTCTTTAATTAATATTTAACTGCTTTTCAATTGATTCAAAACAGATAATATATCATACAATTTCATCTTTTTCCTTAAGCATCGCCTCAATAGTATATCATGAAAATAGTAGTATTTCATAAATACGTGAAAACATGGAAATTCCCTAATAGTCTCAAATAAAGTTGTTTGCTATGAACTTATTAAAACTTGAAATTTCTCAAAAAAATATTGATTAATATTTCTTGTTTAATGTTATTTTACTTTAATTTTACTGACGTGTGAGTCAAAAAGTACAGGCATTTATTCCATGTATTTGATGAATTAAATAATTCTCAGATCAATTCATTTTGAGCTTAAATATAAGCATAATATTTAAATTGAGTTTTAAGTTTATTAATATAAAGTTAAATTTTTATTAACACAAATTATATTCTAAGCTATTTTATTGAGTAAATTATTTACAAATTTTTGTCAAATATTTAGTTATAAAAATGATTGAAAAATTAAAAAAATTTATAATCAAAACCTTTCCATCATTTCCAATACTACAGGAAAGACACTTAAAGGCCTTTTTGTTTTATTATCAATTAGAGGCAAATTTTTAGTAACTTTTTGGCAGTTATGTGATTCCCAGTGCAAGTCATTTCCACAAAATAAGTCAAACACTTCACCAGAAAATCCACGAATCGCTTCTTTCATATATTCTTTTGATTTGTCGTCACAAACCTTCTCACTATCAATAGCTCGGGTCGAACACTGAGTACTTTTGCTTAAAAAACTATTTAAGCAATAGGTTAATAATGAGTTACATAAATAATTGATATAATAAATGCAAAAAAATGTATTTACCAACAAGAAAGTTGAATCCAATCTTCTTTTCTTGCTTTGAGTATTCTCATGGTATCTCTAATCGCGCTGTCATTACATAAATCAATCTTACTTTTAGTTGCGTTAACACATTCTTTATGCTCTAAGTATTCTTCCGTTTTCATAAAAAATATTGTAAAGAAAAAATTGTGTAAAAATATTTTCAATATATCCTATGTTTAGGAAGTGATTCTCATTCAGTGTAATACTTTACTCATTGTATCAGTAAATGTGTTGTACTATTACTATAGATCACCAAATATCAAAATATGATCTCAAAGATTAAGAGAGAAATGAAGGGAATTTGTTTCGTGTGCTTTTTATGACAACTAAACTAATTCTTACTCTTTATTCCCGAATGACTGCATCTTTTCTTTAATTGCTGTGTCGGTCCGGCGAGTAGTAAATTAATGTATTGACGAGAAAAAGGTTTGACACATGAATTACTATATGCTTTGATGCAAAGCTCTGCTTCTTTGGTTGAGCTATAGATAAATCAATTACAGGTATAATATAAGTTATATTAACCGTATATAGAGAATAAAAAGTAATTTATTAAATTTTCTGACAGTTAATCCAAAAAAAATGAACTTAAACATAAATTTTTACGAAACTTGATTTTGGAAGAAAACTTTATTACTCGGAAAAACTCAATTTTGAATTTAGTTTAGAAATGAAAAGTTTGTAAACTATAAAATAGGAAGCTCAACAAAATAGACTTACTTGCAAAATTGATGCGCTTCTCCAATATTATTAGACACTTTATAACTAGGATTACCGTAAATGTATAATATTTGTGCACACCGATCAACTTTCCTTAGATCACATTTGTCCTTTGTCGACATACATGTCACTATACCTATCATTGAGATTAATACCAAATTCCAAAACATTTTTCAAAAAAGTTCAATACTATACTAATAATGAAAAGTTATTTATATCAAAAAACTGAAGTGAACCGACCAACTAATGAAATGCAGACCAAAATAAAACTTATTCTTGAAATCCTTTTGCTTTTTATAAACCGGCATATCGGGTATCAAAGCTCACACTAAACTTAAAAAACGATAATAACTTTGAAAGTGGCGGAACGAAACATAAAAGTAATTTTCACTTTTGAATTATAAATTTCAATTTTACGATAAGCTCATAATTGTTTTGCCTAAAATACCTTCACATGCCTTTTGTAAAAGTACTGATATATCATTTTCTATTAATGATCATTCTTTAGATAAATATATTTGAAATCTAGTTAATTGAGGCTTACCTTTAAAGTACAATAATAGCGCTTAAAGTACAATAATAGCGCTTTAAAGTACAATAATAGCGCTCTAAAGTACAATAATAGCGCTAATAGTATGAGATAATGATAATACTGTTAACTTTTCAATTGATTAAATTCTATTTTTTAATAAACACTAATCACTTAATTTTGATTTTCAAAGGGTTTTATGTAAACTACAATTTTATATGTGTTTTAAGTAGTTTTTGTTAAGTAGGTGCTAAACATTTGCAATGTAAAAGTTATTTTTTGCAGACTTGAGACTAAATCAATATCTTGAATACAGGATTCCGCCACTGATACAGAAGTAGGTCTGGAAGAAGCGAAAGTGTGGATTGAGATCAATTATTTAATCAATTTAATACTACCTAACGATAATGACCTACAAAAATAGATTTTAATATAAATCTAATAATAAAATGAAAACTAGTCATATCTTATGCCAATCAGATGTCAATTATTGAAAGTTTACGAGAAATTATGTTTGTTTTCAACTATATTTTGGCTAATTTTGAATATTATTAGAGAGAGTGACGATTAAATCTACTTAAATGTTTAGTTGAGTTGAATGACCTAAAAATAATTTGTTTGTCCTATATTTAGGACCATATTTAATACTAAATTTTGCCTCATCTAAATTCAAGTCCTTATTTAGAAGTTTTTAAAGCGCTCTCTTTCGATATTTAATGCTAAATCATTTTTGTTACAGTTATTATTCAGGTTCTGTTCACATTTATCTTAATTTAAGCCTAAATCTCGAATATATTGCAAAATTATTAATTGGATTATCTGTACAAATGAGACACAAAGTTAACCAAAATCCACGAAAATCGAGTGAACCGCAAACATAGAAAATAAAAATTTTTATTATACCCAACAATTCAAACCAGGAGTAAAAAATTGGTTTCACTGTGTGATACATAGTTTTAAATGTAATGATAAGTCAAAATCAGAATAATTATTCAAATAAATTGAAAGCACTTCTACTTTTACTATTAAACTCTGAAAATTTGATAAGTTCGATAATATTGTATATTAGAACCACTTTCCTTATCCTTGTCAGGAGTTATTTAAAAACATAACAGACAATTACTATCAAATGAATGCCTTACCTAACAAGTTGTCAACCAAACCTTAAGAATTATCCTGAGAGGATAATTACTATATTAAATCCTTATTTGAAAGACTAATTGAGAATTGATATATAAATGATATTATAATTCCTAATTTTGCATTTAAGTGTCTGAATTCCACTTTAATTCCTCACTCCAGTGCAGATCCAAATGAGTTCCATTCCATTTCTCAGCGATTAATCGATCAATTATTATACTCTCTTCTTCATTGAAATGGGTCCTCCAGTCGCCCACAATTCCTTTTCTAGTATAGCGTTCGGGCAAACCTTTCTGCTCATTCTTCATGTAATCAAAAGAGCTATACATTAATATTTGATTGAGTAAGGTTTCATTTTTAGCTTTCAAGTTTTCTACGTGTTCCTCATCTATAAATTTTGCCAATTTTTTTATTTCCTTTTTTGGATTTCTCTTTAAATCTTCATAAAATAGAAATAAGAAATTGGATTGAGTGCGATGTCTCCGCCAGGACTTTATAAATTCGAAGTAATCCTCATAAACAAACATTCCTTTCAGCCATAGTTTGAAGAAATGATGAAAATCTTCTTTATAATGATAGTCTGGTTTGCATATTATGTGATAATATAAGGAAACGATTACGTCTTTTGGATTCCTGACAAGGGAGGTCACTTTACTCTTACAAACCGATTTCAATCAAACTTTGTCAACTTTTAAGACATGTTATAATAAGAATTAAAAAATTAAAATTTGCTGCAATCGTCAAGGCTTTTATATTTTATTCGCAA
>JAQGCH010000766.1:0-19748 GCA_034699485.1 Nanhermannia elegantula | reverse complement strand
TTCGCGATGTTTTGTCCGTGCGATGTTTTTTCTTTGCGATGTTTTTTCTATGCGATGTTTTTTCTGTGCGATGTTTTTCTGTGCGATGTTTTTTCTGTGCGATGTTTTGTTCGCGATGTTTCTTCGTGCGATGTTTTGTTTGCGACGTTTCTTCGTAGAACCGAGGGCCGCGGCCCACCATTTGAGAACCCCCGACCTATAAGAAGAGAGAATTTGTGTAAAGTTCAATTATTAAAATTTGATTACTCTATATTGACATTAAATTTTGATTACTTTGCAATAAATTAAGTTTAAATAAAGTTTAAGCTTAAATATAGATTCATGGAATGGTTTCTTATAACATAAAATATTGTCGAAAATTTTGTTTGTGTGGTGGCAAACCATAGTCAAAAACAGTTTCTCTCTCAGACCAGGTTCCATACTGAACGCTGTTAATGTGTGATAACTTATATTAATGTGAGATAAATTTTTGCTTATCTTTATTAGGATTATACAGTATAACCTATATAAGTTGATCACTCATTGGACACCAACTTTTTTATCAACTTATAAAGGTTTTGAATGATTTATATTAAAAATTTTGCTTTTATTTAATTTATATTTATATAATAGATATTAAACATCATAATACAGTAATTAAAATAAGAATCAATTTTGGATTGTTTATAAAATGAAACTTTTTGAACCTGACAATCAGTAAAAGCATTTTCTGTTTTCATTATATTTTGTAACAGTGACTTTCCTTTAAAATATTACATTTATTAAATCGATTTTTCTGAAAGTGAGAGCTCGTTTTAGCTTTCTCTTTGCCATATTTTTCCAAAAAACATAAATTATGCACAATTAATAAAAAAAAGTAAAAAATTATTTAAACAGAACATTATTAGACGCTTGCTTACTATAAACGTATTTATAAAATCCTATCTATGTGTGATTTTATCCTAAGACTAATATGCATTGACAGGTGTTGCATTTTAATTTTTAAGTTATTTTATTTACATATAAAATCTCAGATTTCCAACACTTAATCAACTTTTACAGGTGAAAATATAATCAATATAAACGAGAAACAATCAACAATCAAGATATACAGGTGAGAAAGTTGTAAAAGTTTTGCTTAATGTTAACTCTATGGGATTCGCAACGGAACCAATATAGCGATCAATATAAGCAGGTGATCAACTCTGCAGGTTATACTGTACTTTAATTTATTACCTTGTAGTTGCAAAATTAGATCATATTAAAAATATTTCTAAGACTAATTGATTAGATATGATATGTTAGAGCTATAAACATTTATATTAGCAAAGGTGAATCACAGTAATAAACACTGTAAATCCTATAAGATACGGTAGCTTACCTTTATATTGCAAATTTAATTATTAATTAAACTCGAATGAGAGCACAATAATAGCTAATAACAATTGAATTAATCTATATAAAAGAATATATCTTATATGTAAAATGGCTTTGGTCATTTATGATTTTCTTATATTTGCAGCTATTATGATATTCATATTTTTATCATTTTTACTGTACTTGTATGTACGTAAACGTTATAAGTGGGGTTGTTGTGAAAGAGGAGGCAATACATTTCAAGATTCACATTTACCATATACTTTATGGTCAGGATCGTATAGTGGAAGTCATTGCGGCTGTAATGGTGGTGGAAATTGTAGCGGCGGTGGTGGTGGAGATTGTAAATGAGATTGTGGGTGGCGAAAGATGATGCAATTGGGGTTCATCTATAGCAAATTTATATAGTAGTAATATTTTTGATTATTTTAATGTATAATATAAAATATTTTTATTAAAATTTATAGTATTTGTTAACTTAATTGAGACAAATATTGATATTTTATTAGCTTATAATACTATGTGGTACTTGAAATAATTTTGTAACTATTAATTGCCAATAATTATTTTTAATCATATCTATTCTTTTAAGATGTAATAAATAAAGATAGAAAATCACTTAATAACTTTCATTTATAAGTTTAATAAAAATTCTTAATAAAGCACAGTTTAATAGAAGTTTTTTTGTGCTTAAACTCAATATATAAATAATTATGTTTAGAATCAAATACAAAAATAAAAAGAAATATAAGGTATCCTACGATATAGTATACATATACTTTCATGTATAACAAGTTTTTTATTAGGTTGTACGCACATATCACTCATTAACAGTTTTGAAAACTTTTTGCATTAGTCATAAGACTTTTATTCATTGTTTAATAAATAAATTGAATCATTTTCCTATTTAATTAACTTATTGTTGTTTATTATTAATAGTTTTTCTTTTCATATAAGTCGATTGAACTGATTATTTAAGGTGATTCCGAAATTTAAACTTTAATAATGAGTCTAATTTTAAAGTACATTATACAAAAAAGGATAGATAGATAACAGTAGATAACAGTAATAAAATGCCCTTAACTTCAAAAGTTATAATCCTGCGGTCACCTTCTGTTAAATGTCGCTCTTAACCCTTCGTTACAACGGTGGATTAAATTACATATGTATGTCAATGGGGTGTGGGGTAAAATTTCACCCCACACATGTAACGAAGGTTAACATTACAAAAACCTATATAACTCCTGAACCACATGTCCGAACACGATTTGACTTGGATTATAATGTTCAGCTCCTTCAACACTGGGTCTAGTTTAACTCACCGACAATCGACTCACCGACAATTGACTCACCGACAATAAATGAGACAAACTTTTTAATTTTTATCGTTATTTAATTAGGATTTAAGTGAAATTAAAACCCATTTATATGTAAATTAGACCGGGATTTCTGAAAATGAAAACGAATTTTATCTAAATCTAATAGTTTCGGAGATTTTTACAAATATGAAAAAATTTTAATGTAAAAATTTATTTAGAGATAAATATCTCAAAAAGTGTTAGTTTTAGCTAAAAAAACATTTTAAATTGAGAATTCTCTGCTTAATTTGCATATAAATCAAATGTTATTTTACTCATATTCAACTTAAATAACGAGAAAAATTAAAAAGTTTGTCCCATTTAGTGTCAGTGAGTTGATTGTCGGTGAGTTGATTGTCGGTGAGTTGATTGTCGGTGAGTTGATCGGCACCCTTCAACACTACATAACTATGACCTTGAAGGCCAGGTTATGCTGTCACTTCCAGTGCTATGACTAATAGACCCTAAATTATGACATGAAAATTATCGGATCATTTATCTGCACTTGACTCTTGTTGGTCCATCTAACTCAATTAAACATTAATTAATTGTGCATGACCGTAAAAATAACCAAGCGAAAAGTCATTTTTAACAAGAAAACACGTTCTTTTCGCATTTTTAAGCTTCTAAACGATAACCAATTCTATCAACCAATACGACCAGATGATGATTTATGCTTAAAGCTAAAGAAATACCCACTCAAGGATTTGTGAAAGGATATTGTTATCAAATTATGTTATTTTTAATTTTTCAATAAATTTTGCATAAGCTACATATAAGACAATGTTTTCTCAATAAGGCAGTGAAAAAACAATGCATTCAACGCCTTTAGCTTTGGATATATTGCTTATCTCTTGATTAAATTATTGCTAAGTCGCTAAGATAAAACTTACAATACAAACCGCTAAGCTATTCAAAATCTGAAGTTAGTTTCATTGACTTTTATTATTGAGTAAGTACAAGACATATGAAGAGTTCTGTGCAGTAACGACTTATAGCTAAATGCATAGAAATGAGAAAAACGCGTTTAAAGTAATACAACTTTAAAATACTTTTAAATCATTTATTTTGAACAAAAGATCATTTAATATAACATTATTATTATTGATTTTAACAAATCAATGAAATAATATTATTATTACACATTCATTCATCTAAATTTGATTCATCAGAAAAACAATCGTTTATATTTTCAGTTAATGTGAATTTAGATAAATATTCAATATAAAAACCTCTGTTAACAGGTTTCAAATATGGTAATAATGAATATAAATCTTTGATTTTCTTGGCTTTTATAATAGATTGTTTGGCAATAACTATATTATTGAGCCAATTATTAACGCTATTTAATGATACATTATTTTTGATTAACTGAAATTTAATTGGATTGAAATTATAAGTTTTAGAGAAACTTATTTCTCCGTTAGGAAAATAGTCAATTCTGAAAATTTTCTTGAGTTTGATTGATTTTTCTTTATTTATTATTAATGATAAACATTTCACAAAATCTAAAATATCTGTTTTAACTAATTTAAACTTTTTCTTACTCTCCAATATTTTCAAGTAATCATTTGGTACTTCAAAAATAGCTTTCTTTTTAAATTCTTTCCCTATTGAGGCAAAATTAGAGTCACAAATATTATAGGAGTGACCCCTAACTGGAAAAATATGGCAAATTTTTATTTGTAAAAGCATTGCTAAATACAATGTATATCGAATTACTGTCCAATTTCGGTTTTGTCCACCGCTTCCATCACTAAACAAACAAATATTTTCTATCTCATCGATATTAACATTAAATTGCATATAATTGAACACATAATTAAGATAAGAACAGATCGTATTTGAGCCTTTTTTTGACTCTCCTTCTAATGCATTAAAAATGAAGGAAAATTTAGTTTTATGAAAGTGAAAATTTGCTAAATATAAGTATAAAGCTCTTTTAAAATAACGATTACTGTTATTAATTTTTGGCAAAGCTTTATTAGAATTATAATCGAATTCTAAGCATAGATTTCTTGGATCATCAATTAATTTCTTTTTAAGTTCTCTATAAAGAGAAACTTTTATCTCATGATTTCTATATTCTTCTAAGTCGTTATTCGATTTATTTTCTTTATTTTCAAATTCTACACAATAGTCACACCTATCGATTCTCGGAGTACGAAAAGCATAATTACAGTATTTGCTAAAATATTCATAAAATGTTTTATAGCTAAAAGTAAGCCTAATTTTGTATTCTTTTTCATAATAATTGAGGAAAAGTTCGTAAAGTATTTTGATGTTGAGCTCTGGATCATCAAAATATCGTTTTTTAGATTTTTCGTTATTATAGTGTGAAGTTTTACTTGGAATTAGAGTAAGAAAAAGTTTTATTGATTCCCAAATACTATCATTAATTTTATTAACTTTTGGTTGAAAACCTCTCTTATCAATCAAAACTGTTTCACTCAATAACTTATTTTGTATTGTTTTGATTCTACGTTCTGTTATTTGATATAAATTTATTAAAAATTGTTTACAAACTTGACATTTTTCGCCGTAAAAATCAAAAAAGTATTTCCATAAAAATTTTTTCTCTTTTAAGCAATGATTTGATTTACTCTTTGATTCAGTTTTCATCAAAAGTCCAGAAAGTTTTTGCGATTGCTTTTCCCAATCGCATAACGAATAATAACTTATAGATTATAATAAAATTTATAAGTATTTAATGACAAAAATGATTTATTATTCAAAACCTATTAAATTCGTTAAATTGTTTTGAATTAGAAATTTTCTGAAAGCATTCTTTTTGACAACACTTCAAAACTTCTTTAAACTCTTTTGAATCGATTTGATTTCCCTTTGAATTCATGTATTTATTTCCCTGTAATTTATAATTTTATTATTATTTCAATTATTTGCTTAAAATATAGATTTTCAACAATTTACTGAATTTCTTAGTATTTTTCTTAAATTTCTCTGCCATAAGAGTGGATGTGATGTCCTTTTGTTTCCATTTTCTTTCGACTTTTGCATCAATTCATTAGTAATTAAATCGATTGGCGTTTGTTTATTAATAACACAATTTGTTCTATTTTTCAATTTATTTCTTAATAAATCACACATTTTATAAATCAAATCAAATTAATATAAAAAAATTAAATCTTTAACTCAAAAGTTTGTAAACAATTGATTCACAGTTATCTCAGTGTTATGTTTGTATTGCATTAATGATAGAAAAGCGCAGTTAACACACTCTTGTGACACAAAAGTGCAAAACAACTCTTATGTACAATGGTTTTCTATGGGAATCAAAGACAAATTCTACACCGATTTAATGATATTTTTCTCATTGAAACATAGTTTGAAAATTTGTCTGAATGTAAAATAGAGTCTAAATATTCATTTAGTACAATAATCCGAAAAACCTTATATCTCGACACAAGTCGTTACTGCCCAGAACTCTTCATATTATCTTACTATATGTCACAAGTTATATAAGTCAATTATTAATGGTAAACATATGTTTAAGAATTATTTAAACTTTAGTTCAATGATATGTAGATATGTTATCCACTCGAAGAAATAAAATATTAGATTATATATAATGATAATGTTGCCTATAGGTTCTAATTTAACGGCTCGTATACTTGGATATTAGCATCAAGAGTGAAATTATTGTTGAAAATTTTAATTGAATTGTCATTAATAAAAATAATAGAATCATTATTTAGGCAATAAGTAAGAAATTAACTAATCTATGGACATAATTATTGATAAATTATGTAAAAAAAATATTTTTCGCTATGACTGTTATATTTACACACAAATACTGTATGTAAAATTTGTAAATTAAACACCGAATTCATTTCAAGTCTTCAAGTCTGTTTAAATAAATGACTTTAATGTTTGCTTCTGTAACTTATAAAATGAGGAAACTTCTCAATTGGAAGATATTTTATGCTTCAACCTATGTTTTACATATAGGGATTTCACTGTTGTATTTTCTTAAGAAACGGCAATTAGATTGAAAAGTATATTATAAATAATACGATAATTTATTGAGATGTTATTATATGACATTACTCTTAATAAATTTAAATTAAATATTTTGTTGTGAGTAATTAGACTTCAATTTATTAATTAACATTGATTACCCCCTTTATCCAAAAATTTTTGAGTTTATCAACCCAATTCAAATTATGAAAAGATTTTATTTGCAGAAAAAGAAATAGTCACAATTGATCAAAAACATGAAATTTCTATAATACTAGTGGCATTCTTAAAATCGTAACCTTTTACCTATCGAGGACTATCTATAGCAGACAATATCAACCAAACAATAAATATATTCAAATAATTTTGTGAAAATTTTTAAGTTACAACCTTATAGCACTCACACGACGATATATTGTCCCTTCATTTGATATTGTTCCTCCAGCGTAGACTAAATGATGTGGCATCTCTAGCCTGGACATAAAACAATATTACCGGTATTTCACTCATAAAATAGGTAATTAATAGGAAATTACAAAAATATTTTAGATTTAATCTTTAATTTGCGAATTTAAAAAAGATAAGCTGTTTTCAAAAAATTTTATTTGGGGGTGACTAAATGAACCGCAAGACCGAAACCGAGACCGAAACCGAAGACCGATTATAGACGACAGACATAGACAGAGATGAACAGAGACATTGATACTTACGCTTGCACAAATAGTGAAAATTTTTATTAAACACATTATACATTTGCATTATATATATACTATATAATTGAGGCAAATAACTAAGACTGATGACCGCAGACAAGCATGGTCAGAGACAGACAGAGACATTGTATTGATACATTTACTCAATTAGTAACAATATGCATTATACTCAAAATAATCAAAGATCGGATTTTTTGGTAATTACCAAAAAGTTACCAAATTTTAATGATTTACTCAATATATTACCAAATTTGCCAAAAACGTAGATTTTGTCAAAAATTTGCCAATATAGCTACATTTTTATGGAAAATGAATTAAACGCTGTACTATTCTTTATATAATTTTGATACTTTGTACTAACTCTTAGGGAATACACCTGTGAAATAAATTCAAACCAGATTTTAACAAATAACTTATTAATATCTGCTCTCACACATAGAACATACTCAGTCATGAGGGGAGGGAGACAGTCAAAAGCGTACAAACTCTTGTGCCCCTATTTATTACATTAAGTATAAGCGTGTAAAAGCACATAGGGAGGGATAGTTTTCTAAAAATTGTCAAAAACAGCGTACATATTATGTGCACAAATCTTACGTGATATATTGGTGTCTCTTAATGTCTTTCTTTATACGAATTATTTGATTTACTTCTGATAATAAAAACTTAACATTTTTGTGCTGAAAGTCTTTAATTTTTAGCAATTTTTAGCTTTGATCTGGTCCACATGCTCAGGCTCGGGTTCAGGCTCATGCTCAAATTTAAAGCAGGCTCGTGCCTACTTAATCTGAAAATTTACTATCAAGAAAACCATTCAGAAATTTATCAAAAATTTAACCAATTTTAAAATTACAAAATATAAATTACATTTAAAAGCATTTAAATATTTATAAGTTATTCTGCTTTAAAGAATTTAGTTAAAGAATGACTGTATTTTTTCGCTTCCGTATAATATTTAGAGAATTTATTTTACTAATTAGTTATAAATATTTGTTTTAATGAATTTACATTTAGAATCGACATATATTATAGATTATAGCAAATATTCTATAGAATCTTTAGAATTTTTATACATAATGATCAAATATATGTTATCAAAATATATATATGTAAAGGTGATGGGATTTTAACATAATTTTAAACTTTATTTTATATTATAATTTTGTGAAAAATATAACTTTTTACTGAACTAAACTATTAAGTGCATCCTTTTGTTAAAAGCTTTCAGTCTTTGATCCAGTTTAGGATCAATAAGCGGATTAAGTTCTCGCACTTTGTAAACTGAAAGCTTTTAACTGAAACTGTAGAGGAATAGTGTTTTTCATTTTTGTTTAAATGTAAATTTAGTTCAATTAAAATGTTTTTACTTCAATTCGTTTCAGTTTACAACTTTTCACTATAATGTAGGTCTAGTTTAGAGTCTAATAAAAGGATTGACTTTCGTCTCAATCCGGATTAAAAGGGGTCGCAGCTTTCTGTGTCGGCTACTTTTCATAAGCCGACTATTTCATAAGCCGGCTTTAGCTAATACACCTAAATATTTCCATAACGGAAAATCCTATTTTAAGTAATTGCAAGAGAAATAGATATACAGTCTTTTCTCAAGTTTCTATTCATTCACTATTTCGTATCAATAAGTTTAACATTAAAATAAAATTGTGTTTTAATACAAAAAGACTTCAGTTTATTTCTAAACTAAAAATCTAAAGTCACAAAAAGTGTGTACAACTTTACAAGTTATACATTCAACTCTTGGAGACAATACTTGACAATATAGTGATTTAGACATGTTATCAAAGGGCATAAAATAACTTATAAATATATTTTATAAATAAATTTTACATTTAATGATTAAATTTACATTTGAGAGCTAAAAATTATTGTCTCTCAAGTTTAACTTTTGTTACTACAGTAGTACCCCGTTATAGTGAAACTCCCTTATAGTGAATTAAAGTTAGCGGTCCCAAGATATTCACTATTATGGGGTACTACTGTAGTTACTTTTTTGATGTCGGTTTATAGAATCTGCTGGATGTGAGTGTATGCTAGGGTGACCAAGTTAAATGGAGTCTAAATCTGGACAACTTAAAAAACCAAACTGTATTTTTTAAAAATAACCCTAAATCTGGACAATCCAGACGAAATCTGGACTGTTGGTCAACCTAATGTATGCCGTAAGTATTTAGAGATTACTTGATATTACAAGACTCTAAGCAATGTCTATTACTTCAACAAAAGCAAAGTAAACAATAATATAGAAATCGAAATAAAAAGCCATTAGTTCTTCTAATTCTTCTGCAGTTATATAAGAAATCGAGTGAAAATGATACAAGTTAGATTATTAATTTTGTATTAAATAATAAAATTTCTTTATAACAATTCTAGACTAATTAAAAAGTAGTAAAATTTATATAGAGGACCAAGATTGTTTTAATTATTATACAGTATTTGATCAACATTGTTGATTGTGTTAACCATAATAAAAGATAGAAAGTTTGAATGTTTGAATATTTGAATACGGTTGCCAGGTTCGGTCAGGTCAAATACGAAAGAAAATTCGGGAAGGAGGGATCAAGGTATATTTTTTAAAATTTTCAAAATTCCCAGAAAAACCAAAGAGGGGACCAAGCTGTGTGCTTTTAAAATTTAACTGTGTCCGGTAGACCTGGCAACCGTATATTTGAATGTTTAAAAGTTAATAATATAGATTTATTTAATTCCTTCAATATTGTAGAAACTCTTTTCTTAAAATTGACTGCACATTGAAATAAACAAAAGACTTTTAAAAACTTTTTAAAAACTAATCCTTTTGGAATATATAGTTGAATTCAAAATTCACTTATAAAGATTTTTAGCCTAAAAGTTTTAATGCACATAATACGTAGGCAGTCAAGGGGAATTAGCCAAAAGCGTATAAACCAGTGCTAAGTAACGGTTTTTAAAAAATTATTTTATTCATTTTACTTGGCCTAATAAATGGCATAATGGTCAAGTAGAATGATTAAAATAATAAATCTGGCCCGCAGGCCGCCTTATGCCGATCGCTGGTATAAACTCTTAAACTCTAATGCGTAATTCGGTTAAGATATAACACAAAGTATATATAATGTATATATTAATAAATGTAAGCCAGATACTTTTAAATGTATTTCCTTTCTGTCTTTATATTATAAATAGTGTAATACAGCGTTATAATTTATATCTTGTGATCTGGTCATTTATTCTATTATAAAGAAGTTTCACTATAAAGGTATCAATTTATAATATTTTATAACATTTTTTGAATATTTAGAATAAATTTATGTTTAAAATATAAGTCACATTAATGTGAAAAAATTGCTATATTATTATTACACACATAGAAAGTTTGAAATTAATATTATAATAATATGAAGTATAGCAGGATTATTTAAATAAATATGTATTAAGTTTTACCTAAGTCAGTTGCACTCCACTAAGTTTGATCTTTGTTCTGAATAATATATTTTTAAGATGAATTTTAAATTTCAAACCCGTATAACAAAATCATTAATGCAAATATTTTAAAATATGCATAAAAAAAGCTTAAGGCAAAACACCTTAGATTGAAATAAATTTTAGAAATAATTTATTCCCAAATGAATAGAATTGTCTAAATATGTACATATTTAATTTTAAAAAGACAATATAAAATTTAGTGAAGGAGAGTATAAATACTTGAATGGTAAGGCAACGTAGTCAGTTAGAACACCAAAAGAATTGAAATAGGACTTACAGATTATTAATGATATTTATATTACATTTTGCTTATATAATTGCAAATTAAAGTTCTATTAATTATTGTGTATAATAATTATTTGTAGAGATCTACTGATACACAATAAAAGATGTATACTTTACTCATATCGATTTCTTTATTATGTGTCATACCTTTATCTATATCAGCTCCTAAGAAAGCTGATTGTTTTGAATTGATCAATGCTATTGAGATTCTTGGAGGTAAGCATATAAATTTTTGTGTCAATTTTTAGGCCTTATTTCTATATTTATCTAATCAACTTTTATGGCGTAATTAAATGAAAAAAAATATAATTTTTTAAGAATATTTAAAAATCCATTACAATAATTTTTAAATGAATAAAATTATTTAGCTATTAATAAAAGTAAAATTAATAAAAATTTTAATATTATTTCTAATGTTATTAATTAAATTATCTTAAACTATATTAAACTCACTCTGATATGCACTAAATTACAATTTTAATTTAAATATGAGAGAAGTTTTTATTTTAATATAATTTAATAATTTTTTTCAATTATTAAATTATAATTAAGAAATATAGAAAAAATCATTATAACTGATAAGAAATTTAGAGAATATTCAAAATTATAATATTTTTTTTATTAAATTTGTGAAATACATACATTCATTTTTGTTTGGTTTTGTACTTGAATTTTTATATTACAGTGAAACCTCTTTAAGTTGATCACTCATTAGACTCCAACTTAGAGATATTAATTAAAAAAATTTGCTGTTATTTATTCGATATTTAAAAAAATAGATTCACAATCAAGATAAAGGGGTGATCAAGTTTTAAAGGTTTTGATTAATGTTAAGTCTATGGAATTCGTAACAGACATCAATATAATGATCAAGTCATTAAGGTGATCAACACTAGAAGTTTGACTATATTTTGAATTTAATATAGATAGTTGTTCAGGTGGTATATTATAACTATTAATTTAATTAATTTTAAGGTCTGGAAATTGTGGAAAAAGTGAGTGGTTTAGAATTAGGACGTTTGCTTAATCTATATGAGTACTGTATGCATAATCACCAAGAAATGCGCCAAAAGAAGAGTTGGAAATATAATAATTTATCCACTTCTAAATCAAACGCGTAAATTTTTTCTGCTGTTCAAAGTTTTACACTCATGTGAAATAAAAACTGCAAAAATATAGCATAAAATAGATTGGATTGCGATATAAACTAATACTAAATATAATACATTTTATGCTACATTTTGCAGTTTTTATTTCACATCATTGTAATTATTTAAACAGATCTATTTTCAAACTGATCTAAATCTAAAAAATTCTTGGTTTGAAACACTGTTACAGTACAGTACCCTAGTTAATCGTAAAAATCTCTTTATCCTCCTGTACTGATTTTCAATAATTGATCTCTATTTTAATGATGTTATGTAAATTCAAATTATTGTATAATTAAATATATATTATAGTTATTAAAATATTGATATCACTTATGTTGGTTGCAATAAAAGAACAAACTGCTAATGGTTTAAATATATTGAAATAAATAAAACAATTTTGAAATCAGTAGTTTTATTAATCACTTATTTAAAGAAAATAAAAATAAAAACTTTTTATGTTTTATTCTAATCGTTATAAAATAATTTGTATTTCAGTAGTTTATATGCATACAAATAAAACGCTTGTTTCAACAAACTGTAAAAAATAGTTTTGCGTAAAAAGGTGATCACCAGAGCTGTGAATTTTCGGGACTTATTAATAAATAGCTATCACATAAATACAATAATTTTGTCTCCTTTCATATCATTTTATCATTCAAATATCAAATCGACGGAATTCATGTATATATGTACATAATTAGCGACATTTGTAAAAAACTTTAAATGTTGACAAATATATGAAAGGGTACAAAATTTTTTTGCTTATGGGCTCAAGTTTGACTTAACTGTAGTGTTGCCAGATTTAATTTGACTCGAAACTGGAGATTAAATAACAAAAGAGGGACTAAGCACTATTTTAATAATAAAATTGTTTTCTATTGTAAATTAAGTCAATTAAAATAATTTCAAACGTTCTTTAGAACTTATGCCATCACTTATATGAATCTTTGAAACAAAAACTATTTTCACCCCGTTCTTAGGAACGGGCCGTAGCTAGTTGTGTATAATATTTATTGGCAAGTATACTGATACTAAAGTAAACGATGTACAGTATACTCTATTTGTATCACTTTCTCTAAAGCTGAATAAAGCTAAATATCGCGAAATATCAAAAGCTATTGAGACCCATAAACATTCCCACATAGACTGAGACATGCTTTAGTCAATCTGTGTGGGTATGATTAAAGTAGAGATGGAAGCGGAAGTGGAACTCCGCGGATGCAAATTATTTCTTATGCGGCGCGGATAAGAAATTAAGATTTTAAAGCAGATGCTGAGTGAAGCAGATTAACACTTGCAAATAGCGGAGCGGTCGCGGTGCGGATATTAAAATTTGAAGAAATCCGCGGATAATCCGCAGTATATTTTATGAAATTTTAAATTTAAGCAATTTAAGTCCCTGTAATATATACTTTACTTCAATTTTATGAACTAGTTTTTAAATTAAACAAAAATCTAGGTATCACGTTATCTATAGATTAAGATAAGGTAGGATCAAATTTTATTAACACCTGCTTAAAAATAATCTTTGTTTCAATGCGTTTATTTGTTCAAATCTTCATTAGTTAAGCACTGATATTACTATTTGCGGAGATCCGCGGATGATCAGCGCGGATTGCGGTGCGGATCGATAAGCCTGCGGATGCGGAGCGGTTTTGTATTTATCTCATTCGCGCCCATCTCTAGTTTAAACTATATATTAAAAATCAAATTTCTAATATGAGGAGATTATTATCTTGATATAAAATATAATTTAATAATTTAAACGTCCAGATACTGGCTGAGCTTATTCACCTATATCTATCTTAGGATTAAGCATAGCTCAATTGAATTGTATTTATTAAATATTCATTTATGATAGCATTAAATTTTATTATACATAAAGTAAGTGTTTGAAAATATTATAAACTTTATAAATAAGTTAAATGATTTCAAACTTTGCACTGACCAGAAATAATTTAGTAATAAAATCGTATTTTCATATCTTTTTTTAGTATTATAAATAAATAATAAATTTAATTATTTATTTAAAAAAACTAAATGTCAAATAAAAGGTGTGACTATGAAAGGTATAAAAACTTGAAACAACATTGAGCTTTAATAGTACTTATTAAATTTTGGTGCCGTACTTGTATACTAGAAATATATGAAATTTTGCGTATAATATTTATTAACAGGTCAACTGATACTCAAATAATAAATGCATACTTTAATAATATTATCGTCTACATTATTATTTATAATAACATTATCGAAATCAACTCCGAGTAAAACTGAATGTTTACAAATGAAAAATGCTATTGAGAGCTTCGGTGGTCTGTATTAATGATTTACTATAATTATTTATTTATAGTTACTATAATTAAAATATTTATTTTGTATGAATTTTGTCAATAAATTAACAATATCAATTTATATGGGTGGAATAAACAAATATGAATGCTCAAATTATTGAATAATTTAATATAGATTAAATTAATAGCAATGGTGTACAGGTATCTTTATTTATTTCTTAATTGAAAGAGTAAAAACTACGGGTGCTAGGTTTGGTGACATCAAATCCGGGAGATATAAAAAATTCAGACGGGGGACCAAGGTGTGTTTTTATAAATTTTCAAAATTTCACAAAAACCAAAGGGGGACCAAGCTATGTGTTTTCCAAAATTTTGTTGAATCCCAGTCAATCCGGAAGAGCTGGCAGCCGTAGTTAAAACTAAAATATTTTGAAATTTTTCTAATCGGATAAATTAGCATGGCAATTTATTATATCATATATATTTTTATAGAATGCATAGAAAATCATCGCGAGTTTCAAGAAAACAAATGGGTTTATACAGTAAGGAAATAATTTACATTAAACTATTGATATATTTTATTATTGAATAATAATTTTCTTTGAAATGCAATTATAAGTGAACACATTTTATTTTAAAGAGACTCTTTAAATAAGATTATATTTTGTTTATCTGTATTTGACATATTAATTAAATATTAGCTTCCTAAAAAAGGTTTGGAAAATATGGCAGGAGAGAGTACAGTCTAAGTTGGACATCTGCTTAAATTCAAGGGAAACTTCTCACGAAGGGATTCGTTTTAAGAAAATATGGAATTATAATACAATTATTTCTTCTTATTCCAAATACTTTAATTGTGTCTAGATTGACCATACATCTAGATGTGATTTGGGCCGTTTTTTATTTGGGCTATTTTTGAAAATTCAATTTCTTTTTACCATGTGCTTTGAAATACATATTATATTAAAAAGGTGTTTAATTTTTTAAAACTATGTAAATATGTTTATAATATGTTTCTACAAAAGTGTGCATGCAAATTCTGTTAAAATTAACCGTTATAATCAGGGTTCGCCAAGCCCCTTCATGCCAGAGGGGCAGTAAGTCTGGAAAATTTTCAAATTCTAAAGGGGTTGGGTAAAACTCATCGGATCTGATTGACAATTTTTAGGAATTTATGAAAAATCTTTGCGGTGGTACAGTTTTCCAACTTTCCAGGGGGGTGTACACCCCCTACACCCCTACCTTGGCAAATCATGGTTATAATTATTTTACAATTTGTTTGGAGCTGATATAAATTTTAATGATTTTGTGGCTATTTTGTAATGTATAAGCAAAATAAATATCCATAATATTCTAAATAATATTTTGAGAGAATTACACTGGGAAGTAAAACTTTAAATAGCTTTAATTAATTATATTTTTCAGATTAATCGAAGATAAATAAAATTGAGTTAATCCTTTACATGTACTAAAATTAAATGTGAATTATATAAGAATTTTGTTTAATTTTTTGAATACTTAATATGTTTACACTATTGTATATATTTATTTTCAAAATTAAACATTAAATTATATTTATAACAAAAGTACATAACCATACAAAATTTTGAAATATCTCACATAATTTTTCCATATTAAAATAACAAGGTAGTCAGCCCGTTCAATAAACGGGCAAAAATATTAATTTTTGTTTAGAATTATACTAATGGTAATCGAATTATACTTACATAGGCTTTATTTGAGCGATAACATAAAGTTTTTCCCTCCCCGTTGAGTCTGACACCATTGATCATAAGCCTTCCATCTTGCCTGACCTTGTATTGAAATTATTATTTCCTTTAAATTATTCAATTTTATTAAAATAATTTTAATGTTTTACAACAGGTATGGATTAAAATATTTCTGCATAAATTCAAAGCATATTAAAAATTAAATACAATTTTCTGAGATCTTATGATAATGTTTACAGTCTTTAGTTATTTGGAAAATATTGCATTAATAGTATAAGAAGGTGAGGAGGATATTAAAAACTATTAAAACGTTAAAATTACAGTCTTTTCAGTTTAATAACAAAAAACATACAATTATAAACATAAATATTTTACTAAAATTATATTTTGTTAATAATTTTACTTAAATCTATTTTTGCAAAACAAAGTAAAATTATTAATTATCAAAAATTGACGGATGGCTTTATATTTTATTAATTTGTAAATTAATTCTCATCAGACTAGGGTGACCAAGTCTAATTTAGTCCAAATCTGGACAGCTTGAAAAATCAAAGGGGGAAACAAAGGATAATTTTTCAAAAATACTTATTTTGAGAAAAACCCAAAGGGGGGACCAAGCGCTATAATTTTAAAAAATAGTCCAAAATCTGGACGGTTGGTCACCCTATTGTCCATCGACTAGCTTTAAATTTTTCTAATGTTTACTCTAATCTACTCATAACACTAATTTTTCTTATTTTTCTGTTGAAAGCAGGATTTCTTCTTAATTTTAATTTCGTTGACAACTCTGTCATAGGATTATAATCATTACATTTATTAAATATTAATATAAAGACATCCGATAACATGACAATTGAAAAACCGAACCAAAAGCTTATAGTACTCATTATGTAGCACAAGAATTCATCGATTTGTATTTTAAGTAAATGAGTGATTACAATAGTTGGTAAAGTTGATGGCATAACAGTTAAAAATGTGGTCGATTTTAATGCAGTTGATTCAGGTTTTTCGTATAAACTAAAGTATTCTGTATTACAATCAGCGTATTTACCACAATAGGTCTCACATTTCATTATAATAATACTTTCATTAATGTAAACCAATTTTTCATTATATAGTAAACTGCTATTTGATTCATCTGTGAACACATTCTTAGGCCATACATCGGTTTTATTCTTAAAGCTATCAGTTATGCATTTATAAATACAATTTGCTTTCGATACATTACCGATAGTTTTATAGTCAAAACACGATGTCATAAATGGCTTATGCATGAGATTAACAGAAGTTTTCTGATATCTGATTGTATTTGTGTTATAACTGCTGTTGAATAAGAAGATTGGATTCCATTTCTGACTCTCAAAAACGGATTCCTTTTTTGAATGCAAATAAATTGCTGTTAAGTTATATTTTGATGGAATACTGATTCGCACCATTGGATTAGATTTATCTGCTGTTAAATTTCTAACTATATATCTTTCATCTGGTTCTCGACTTAATTGCGAAAATAGTGTGAAACAGTAATACTCATAACTAAATAATATTTTCATAGGAGTTATCAAATCACAGGATACGTAATCTCCGGTGTCGTTGAAAATCATTGTACTCATGACCTGACATGAGATGATTTTTGTTAATTCGTTTTGATTGTATAGGGCTTTAAATTGTTCTCCAATTGTGAGTTTATTTAAACGACTTAAGCCTTCTTTTCCAGAGTCTTCTCTCGTGAAAAATTGTTTTAAACCGCATATTGTAATAGCAGGTAATATGAGCTTAACTTCATTGTAATATTCGGTATTAGATGTAGTTTCGTATGAGAAATATATTGCACTTATTCTGTAAATATGATATACGAATACAATCATACACAATGTGTAAAATATATATTTAAACTCTATTTTCATTTCTATGATATATTTGTTTTGTTGCTGATACAAATATTATGTTTATTATACAACTTTAATTTCTAAGATTATTCTCTGTGATCTACTTTTTTGTACACTTATATATTAATATCTGAATGTAATTAAGTTAATTGTTTTTTATTTCAATAATATACACATTAATTTAATTCACAAAACGCCAAAACATTTCTTTCTTTCAAAGAAACAACTATAGGATGATAATTAAATTGTACAAAAAATCAATTATTGCATATATAATTTTTTCTTCAATAAAATATGTAATTATAATATTTGATTATGGTTTGTTCACATAATACGTACGCAGTCATGGGGGAGGGGAGGGGTCAACTAAATAAATAAAAATGCGTACGCGTACATAGAGAATATATAGGAACGTACATTAACTGGGAGGGGGGCGGTGGTCTGAAAACAGTCCAAAACTGCGTACATACCATGTGAACGAGCCCTTATGAAATTTTATGAATGATAAATGTATATTTAGATAAGATATTATGCAATAAAATATAGTAAATACAAAATCGTCTTATTAAAGATAATTTATTTATTGCTCATATAATAATTATTAATTAATAGACTATGGCAAGGGAGGGAGTATTGCCTATAGGATAAGTATTGGGTTTCTGGTCAAATGGTGATGTTTTCAAACTCCCGAACCGGAGCTGTATTTTCTACGATATGTTTGCCATTGACACTGTTGTTTTGATACTGTACATTACTCCCTTCCTTGACATAGTTTATTAAGAAACTAGGGTGATCAAGTTTAATGTAGGCAAAATCTTGACAATATCTGGACACATTAAAATATCACAGGGGGGGACTAAAGTAGAATTTTTTATAAATTGTTATTTTGAGAAAAACTCAAAGGGGACCAAGCATCGATTTTTTGAAAATACCACAAAATCTGGACAGTCCAGATGAAATCTGAACGGTTGGTCACCCTATAAGGAACGATTATTATAAAGTACACGTGAACATAACATGAATTTCACGCTTAATATTAGAGTACAACCTATCTCAATATAAACATAAATAAAATATGTTTGAAAATAACAATTTTGAGTTTATGATAATATTTTATTGCATAATATCTTATCGTAATATTCATTCATCATTCATAAAAATTCATAATCAAGTATAATATTTGCATATTTTATTGAAGAGCTAATATATATTTAAATTCTATTTCCATTTTTATTATATATTTGTTTATTATACAACTTCTTTCATTTCTGCAACTATTCTGTCTGACCCACTTTTTTTGTACACTAATATATTAATATTTAAAGGCTATTAAGTAAATTGTTGATGTGAATTAAATGAAAGACTTATTATTTTAATTCACAAAAAGCCAATACAGTAAAAGCTCGATATAACGAACTCTCAAGGGGGAAAATTTTTTGATTCTTAAATCGAGCGGTTCGTTATATCGAATGAATTTTAGCTTAAGTTAATAGCCGAACGGGATTCCGGTTATGTACGTT
>JAQGCH010000765.1:0-19754 GCA_034699485.1 Nanhermannia elegantula | reverse complement strand
ATGCTCTGTATTTTCATAAAATTTACTTTATTTATAATTCAATAATACAATTGCCTTAAAGTAAACACAAAAAAGAATTAAAATTCTTTTAATTAGGTTTTGAAACAAATTGTATATTGAAATAAGTTTTAAAATTCAAAAATCGACACATAATATATCGACAAATTCTAAATTAACCAATAATAAGAAAAATTAAAAAAAATTAATTGATTTTACATTAATTTTCATGTGATTACAGTATAATTTGTTAAACTTTAATCGATTTGAAGTTAAAAGACAAGAGTATTTGCGATTAATTAATGAAATGCTTAAGTCTTAAGTGAATTGCAATGAATTCCAATGTTTTGGCTTCAAATTTACAAAACTTACAGACATATCGATTATGTTTTTCAATAACTTTTCTATCAAAATGAGTCTTAATTTTCTTTAAAATATTTAATTCTATTAAACACTTTTGATAATTAATTTTAGACAAATCTAATTTTATATTTCTCTCAAATAAACTTTTATAACTATATTTATGATTTTCTAGCTTTTGTTCAACTATTTGATTGATTGTCTTATTTTCCGATTTTTGCTCAATTTTCTGATTAGTTGTTTGATTGGTTTGTTCAACAAAATCAATGTTCAATCTTCTGTAGGAATTAAATTTACTTCTATTGGGACACAAGTGCTGGTCATGAATATGTCTTTTAATAGAATTGTGACCTTTGGTTTTGAATTTACATTTATTATAAAGACATTTAAAAAGTTTGTTTCGATTGACTATAATTCGTTTTCGAAATGTATTAATGCTTTCATTTCCACAAATTGTATTCAATTTCTTGCCATTAATTATTCCAAAACCGCACAAATGATTCCTTTTATGTACTCTCAGAGTATTCGGCGATTCAAAAACTTTATTACAATTAATTCGATTGCATTTAAATTTTCTGGTTTTGATGTGTCTTAAGTTGAGATGTTGTGCCATAAGAGCAGAACCTCTGTTTCCGGTTGTGGTATAACTACAAAACTCATTATTATATTTACAAACGTATTGTTTGAGTCCATTCTCTACTCTTCTTTCGTAATACAGATCAAGATTTTTAAGCGATTGCATCCCTTTGTAGTCATATTTGACATCTTTTTTGGCTTTAAATTCATTTTTATAATTAATTCTGTATTTATTTCTCAAGTTTTCGATTCGATTCAAATCATTTTCATTACAATTCAAATTTGAATTAATTCTATTCATAATTATTGTCTTTTTATTGCATTTGAATTCTTGATCCGATTCCACTATATTTTCATAGATTTCTGTTTTGATCTGTCTTTCAATCAAATGAAATGAATTTTTGTAAATAAATGTTTTACTATTAAACGGACGCAAAGTGTTATCCATTCTTCTGCTGATGGTTTGCTTTTGTGGCAAAACTTTGTCCTGATTTTGACGATTAGTGTTATTATAAGTGAAATGTTGTTTAATATGCGAAACCATTAACTCTTCGATGATTTCAGTTCTGTCGCAATCATTATATTTACAAATAAACCACTTTTTGTAGTCAATCAAAACCATTTCATAATAATCACCAATTCTTACATCAATTTTATTCATAATTCAATTGTTTTTATTAGTTTTCTAAAAACCCAAAAATTACTGAATTATTGATTAATTAGAGACACAATTAATGCACAATTACTTGTATTTTAATACAAAAAATCGAAGCAAAGAAGCGATGCTTTTGTGCAATACATTAATGTTTGCGCACTAAGTCTTGTACAGTATATGTATTACAATGTGTTCTCGTATTGAGATTTTGTTCACATTTTTAGCTCTTCGGACAGTTTGGAAATCTGTGCAAAACCTGTACCTCATTCACGAAAAGCTCTTATTTTATGGAAGGAATGCTATCTTAGTTATTAATATTGATAGACAGCTAAACAAACGGTTCAAAACTCATAAGCGGTTAATTCAAAAGAATTTGAAACAATAAAAGTTTTCAAATGTGAAACTTATTAACAAAAAGGTGTGAAAAACACCGACAAATTGCTATCAAAGTGAGCGGTCAGTTGGGTTCTGACGACGGTTAGTCTCAGAGCTAATCGAAAGCTAAACCAAAGTTTCTAAAAAGTTATTAATATATTGAATGCATTTTCAATAGAGCTATACTACAGATGTGATAGATGTCAGACTTATCTCAATGAATCTCAATCTCTTCTATTATTAGCTCTCAATTTATAAGATCATGAGATCACACAAGAGATGGATTAAAAACTTTTGCGAAAACTAATATTTAAATGAAAATACAATTAAATTATAGTATAATTCATTTGAAACAAAATTATATGCAAATAATTCTGAGCCGTATCCAGAAATTGTTGGGTGCGATGCAGTGATAGAGCAGTAATAACTTAGTCTAATGTACAGTACATCTTGAAATGCTTTAGGGGCAAGGGTTGGGCTGAGCCCCATCGGCCTATAGAATATAATTTCTATTCTATTTGATTTCTTCCTAAGGAAAAAAATATTTGATTTGATTCATTTGAAAATTAAATCTGAAAATAAGAGTAAAACAAAATTGATTACAAGTTTATAAATTATAATGCATTTAATACACTGTACTGTAAGTTATAATGTACTGTTGGGATTAGTCTTTCGTTTATACAGAGAGAAAGTGATGTCATTTTGTTGTCATTTCTGTCAGAAAACATTTTGATCTCAAAAAAGAATATGTTTTGATTTTCACAAGTGTTTCTGACAACCATTCCATGAATACAGTCATAGGAAAAGACAACCAATCTATTGCTTGAGTGCTCTCTTATCAGAACTTCCTTTTGCTTAAAAGTATTTTTAGTATTAATTTTTTCATATTTCTTATAGTCCTTCATATTTGGCAATAAACTTGTTAAGAAGGGTTTAACTCTTAAAAGAATATTTTGTGATCGAATCCGTATATAATGAGAAAAGTTAGCATTTTTGTCAAGAAAGCGTACTTGTACTCAAATACATACAGTATATAAGTTTTATTTATATTTTCACTTCAATAGTTATAATAACTTTTAGTATTATGAAAAATGATTACCATTCAAATGTATGAATATATTTTCATATTACAGGCAAAGTATTCACGATAGTATGGTATCTCTTCTGTATAGTTGAAAATAGGATCGATTTTCTATGTGTTCTAATAAATAGATAAAGTACAAGAAAACTTCGTTATAACGACATTATATTTCTCGAACACAGAAATCAGCGCGAGTTTTAACAATAATAAGAACTTAATATTATATAAAAAACTGGTATTCAGTTAATGTTCGGACAAAAGTCTTGTATTATTATCCATGAAATTGATAATTATTTTATATCATAAGTTGTGAATTCGAAATTCAAATACCTGTACATATTTCATATATTTATACATTTGGTCTTTGACTGCAAAGAAAAAAATGGATGAATGCTATGACTATATGCTTGCAATTTATGGTTTAATTTTGGGTTTCATTCTTTTAATTGTATTTTTTTATCTTATCCTTTATTTCTTAAGAAACAAATTAGATGTAAGTTTTGAATAAATGACTGAAAAGTAAAGTTTCAGTTAACAGTCACTCAATATTGAGTGTCCAGTACTTTAGTGCACAATCAGAAAGTCAGACAATGAAAGTCAGTTCGAAATCAATAAGTCTTGAAAATGTTGAAAACAATTATTCAAAACTTGCACTCAATTCTAATTTATATTATTTTTGCAAAAATAAGAAAAAGAATAGAAAAGCCGTGAGATATGACATATAGAGAAGTTCGCAAATTAAAGACTTATGTGTCAAAAATTTTAATTATAACTTAAATCTTTACTTAATTAGTAATTTGTCATTAGTTCAGTTAAATTCAGTTTCATTTAGTTCATTAAAATGTTTAAAATAAATAAAATAATATAATGCATTATATGTTTATTTTAATAAATAAATAAAATAATTACTTTAATGTGCAATACTTTGATGTGAAGCGCACTGCAGTTCATTTAGAATTAATAAATGGCATAACACACAAAATTTTTAATATAAACGAATAAATAATGTTTATACACAAAAGTACGGCAAAAGTATCGATAAAACTAAACAAAACTTTGTTATATAAAAATATTAATAAAATTTAAGATAATTTTATTATTAATTTAATTAAAAGTTATGAACCAGTTTTAAATATATTATCAATGGATGAAAAAGAGTAATTATAAGTAAGAAATAGTCACAAAAATTTTGAACAATTTATTAATAGCGGGATAGCGGGATAGTGGTTAAAAATTTTTATGTTTTTTGGGCAAAAAGTTATCGCCTCATATCCCATAATTGATGCTTATATAGTATAACCATTTGGAAACGGTTCCAACGATTCGCACCTCACTGGTCATTAATACTTGAATTTTTATAAACTTAGTTATAATCATTTGGACTTTTTTAAGTTTTATATATAATACATAATACTTACTGTATTATATATAAGTAACAGTATATCTTACATTAAAATAAGTCAGAATATGTACTGTTATTATGGATGCTCTTAATATATTACCCGAAATAGTAAGAAAAAGTCAGGTTATGGTCAGGTTTCCGGTGATAAAAGGTTCCAACTGAGTGAATATAGCAAGAGAGTTGGTATAAATGTCATTATTTTTCTGGTGTCCAATCGACTCAATGCAACTCAAATACTTTTTTCGCAACTTTTTGCACTATAGCTAATGGCAAAGTGTGCTCAAGAAAATAAATCAACATTTCATTAATAAGAAAAGCATAACTTTTTAGATTTATTATTAACTAAATTAATAGCTTTTGCTCAAAAAGAGCATAAATAAGAAATATTTCTGATAATTAACCCATTATTACAAATACGTGATATAATTTATTATGAATGAGAGTTATGAGTGATATATAAGAGTTATGTTAAGCTATATAAGAATCTTCTGTCTTGTTATATAGCATTTGTTGAGACAATGATTAATTGGTATTAAGTTTTTGTGCAACACTTGAAGCTTATCTCATAATGGAATTCAATCGGCGTATAGTCTTCTTATTTGGCGCTCTTATTAATAAAAACGCCACTTCTGGAGATCAAGAAGAGTGAGAAAGAAGAAAAAGAGCACAAAAAAGAATCAAAAGAAATATCGAAAGAGTGCACAACACTCATAGTAAAGCAATAACTCATAAAGTTATACAGATATAACATTCCGTCGAGAGATGAAGAATAAAAAAGATATCACATTAAACTCCAGCAGCGATTCGACAACAATATCAAACTTTGTGATCAAATTGTATTCAATTTTTGTTCAATATTTCAGTTCATTTTTTAAAAAGATTCTTATTTTTATGTTAACCAAAATGTTTCATTAAATATAACCTATTTTGAAATTAATATTTAAAAAACTTTTAAGAGATTCATATTTAAAACATATGTATATATAACTTATGACTAATTAATATTATATTGAATGCTATATTTTTGTTATGGAATAAAAGATTTATGTTTAATGAGCTCAAGTTTCAAATATAGCGTTTCCATTCCATAGTTATGTTATAATTTATTGCAAATAAATAATAAATTTTGACACTTTAGACTATTTTAATACCGGTATTAAAATATTAAAGAAAAACCACTTTAATGTAAATGAAATATAGGCTAAAAATAATGGTGGAAAACATGTATTGAACTGACGTTTTCTGGATAACAAGTCGAAAGCTTTAGCATTTGATGAAGTGGTATAAGTGGTATCAGTTTATTTAATTTATCAAATATTTGAAGTTATCTTTAAGTGAAATAACAATTTTGAAGTGTTAAACTCCCGATTTCCTCATAGACTTTATTACCGGTCAAATATGTTTACTCCAGTTGTAACAGCTGTGACTGTTGGTTACTCTCAAAAGAAATAGTAATCGAGTTGATTGAAAGTGAGACTCACAAAGACATAGACTCATAGAAAGTAGAGTTGAGGATTGAAAATAGCTATTAGAGCGATATATTTACACAATAAAAAAGAAAACGCGTTTGAATGGAAGCGAAGTGAAGTATAAAAATGCTTATAATGTCATAACAACAGTGAATTATCTGCACAAAGTTTTTTATAAGTGAAAACTGTTCTCTTTTCTGATCTCAAATAGTGTACGATTTTTTGCTTTAAGTTCTTTTCACCGTTTTTTTTAATATAGAAGAACTTTTTAAATTAAATAACTTTTTTAAATACCAGTTTCTATTCATTTTAATTAAGGTAGAAGTAATTCATTTTGTATGAATCAAATGAATGGATAGTTTCGGCCAAACGAGAAGAAACCATTGATTAAAAGGAAAGAGAGAAACACTATTGAAGACTTATAGAGAGTATATTTAGTGAAGCGTTTGTTTGCTCAACACTTTAGTGTATTTTTCTCTTTTATTTTTTATACCATATGCATTAGACAATATGCGCTTCCAATCTTACCCTACTGTCAGATGCCATCAGCTAAACATCACACCATTTCCCTGAAAAAGCGATGATAACCAATAGAGTGCACGCTGTGATCAATGCATTTCATGTCTATCAACTCCGGATAATTGCTTACTATTCAATAGACAAAGTTTATAACAATTGAGATCAATATATGTGCCAAAGACAAGAGAATGATTTGTTGTGGTCCTCAACGGTTGGGGGGTTCTGTTTATTGTCATAAGAGATCAAAATCTAATCGCTTCTGAATCACACTTCAGCACTAGTTTTAGTGATGTTTCACTTGTTCTCATAGCTAATGGAATATAATTTTATTCCCTATAAGTACTGAATAAAATATGCTTTTATTTTATTTTCTAAACTAATGCTTTAGTAATCATTTTAATGACTTTGTGCTTATGACTAAATTATGTTAATTATTCAAATGAACATTTTGTTCAAGTATTTAATTGTTACAAAATTTTTGGGAGTTTTTTGGGGGAATGTTAGCGTGTATTGCAATTAAGTGATATTTCAGGATAAATACGAATCGTAAACAATTTTTCTCTTAATTAAATTACATTCAATTATTGCATTCAATTTGAGTCAATACTTGATTTCATTGAAAATACTTTATGTTTACAGAGATTCCCAAAAATGATTTAAAGCCTCTAAAGTATTAATTGAATATATTATTTCAATTGGCAAACAAATGATTTGTCTCACGTTTCAAAGTTGGTCTTCTCAGAGCTCACATTCAATTTTATTACGCATTTAAACTAAACTAAACTCTAGTAAATATTTGAAGAGTTAGCAAAAATTACTGAAAAAGTGTTTACCACTGCATAACATTATTGCCTGACGTGCTCTGAATAGTTAGTGAAGAGAAGACATCTGAAAATAAAGTCACTTTTGCAGTTCGAGCACTTTTCTCAAGAAAAGTTTATTACAGAAACCTCTTATTCTTCAAATAAATAAAAAAGAACAAACTTCTCACTCAAAAACTTTAAACAGTTTTTAATGCCTTTTATAAGAGTAAGGCTTAGATCCGTGACAAGTGGTTGAATATAAGTCATCAGTCAATCAAATAATTGCTTATTTTGCTTGCAAAGTAAATTTATAAGTACCGGTATATAAACTAACAGATCTGTTTCATATCTGAGCTTTACTCTGGTTATAAGGAAAAGAAAAATATTGTTTACAGACCAGAACATCTCATAAACTATGAATAAATTGCTATACTGTGCATCGTCTTCATCGGCCTGCTCTCAAATCTTAAACTCAGGCGAGTGTATGACAAAAAAAATTGAATATTTCACTCGTGATTGCATTTTAGAGTAGAATCGCCCCAAGAATTTTATAATATCATTATTATTCTTAGAGCAAAATTTTACTTTGAGCTTAAGATAGAATATTTTTGAGTTTACTGGTACTAACATTTCTAACATATATTTCTGTGTTTAATTGAATTCAAGAAATTAATTATTTTTTGCATTAATACATAGGTTTATATTGAAGTTTAAAATATATTGAACTAATTTTTCTCATTAGTAATGAGAAAAATCACTCATTTTATCGATTTATTCATTACAACACATGAATAATAAACTTGTCATGAATTCAAAAATAAGCTGTCGTTCACAGAAATCAGTTTCTCAAAAATATGTAATTCACTATTACTATACAAATGTTAATATATTTTATTTCTGAATTCGCCGTTATATTTAGTGAAACTTTCTAGAGAACAAAAAATATTGATTTTATTTTAATATTTAATATGCTTTTAGATATTCCTCATTATTAGTTAGCAACTTATTATCAAATGCAATACATTTTTCTCTTCAATTATATTAGATTGTTGTGCAGTTTATGTTTCAGTTTCTCAATTTCATTAAATTTCATTTGACTGATCAGCAGTTCATTTACATGTCAAAAATTCTCAGTGAAAATTAAGGACAACATGAGATTGAACATAATGAAAATAATATGAAAGCAAACCATTTTTTTGTATATACTCCAGGACTGCCACCTTTTTTTGTTCCAAAACTGGAGAAAAAATATCAAAGGTGGGACCAAAGGATATTTTCTAGATTTTTCCAATAGAAAGTATTAAACACAAATAAACGTTTTCATATGAAGATATGAGAAAATACATTTTATTATTTAGTTTCATTCTTAAAGGTAAAATCATACTTTTTGTCAGGTTTGCGGCTTTACGTAATTTTATATTATAAACAATATTTTTTAGCAAACTCTGAACAAGACATCAATAAATTAAAATTTATACAAATTTCAGCTTAAACAGAATGTGTATTCATGCTAATTCTCTTATTCTATATTCTTTTCACTAAACTGGTACTCGTTCAAATACTCGTTCATATAATATCGCTACTTATCGATATCTATATTACAGTTTCCATAATTTTAATTACATTTTAAAAGGAATAAGTTTCCGAAAACTTAGTATTGAGAATCTTGGACCAGAGTTATCGTTATCCAGTGATCAGTGGTTAAACCGACAATTATTGCAGTCATAGATAACTTATATATAGCTTTTATTCTCTTTTACAAATTCATTTATTTGTGAAATTGTTATTTAAAAATTGTAATAATTTCATACTTTTTTACCGATAAATGAAAAAATATTATAAAATGTCCAGCGGAAAATTGGACAGGTGGCAGTCCTGATATACTCTAAAGTAAAAACATGTAAAAATAAGAAATATACCAATACTTAAAATGCCCTTTTATTGGTTTATTACAAACTTTACGATATAGTATCTGTATGTGTATTATTTACTTGCAATTTAATTGTAAAAACTTGAAGATTATTGAATTAATAATACAAAGTAAATATAAAAACATAAATTAATTATTTTCATAGGATTTAATTTGAAACTACTTTATTTTGAACTCATAATAAGGCAAAATATACGAAATTTTTGAATATAAGAGGTTCATCACTACCTGCATCACAGCCTTACTTAATAATAGCCTTCCTATCGATTATTCATTTATAATCCAGTCTGAGAACGAAATTGAAATATTTATTATTTGATTGCACTCAACTCTAATAGAAATAGAGATTTATTTGTATTTTTTCAGGGGATAAGTATTTCTTATTTCAAAGCTAAGGCTACTATTCCTGAGCTATATCTCAAATTGTATTTCATCTCATCTCTGGTGTCTTTTTGTTTTGTCAGTAATGCTGTCAATACTTTATTCCACTAGTAATGTAATACTTATAGAGAATGCATCGAATAAATACTGCAAATATCGTCTATATATTGCATTACAGTTTCAAGTAATGCTTGTTAGAGATGGTTAGAGACAGAGTAGAAAAAATATAAAATAGGGTAAAAGTCATCTCACGTAAATCCACTTGTGTTGCATTGTTCATCGTTTTTGCTTTAGTTCAATATCGTATGCATCACTACCTGTTGCTATGAAACAGGATTTAGTAATGCTTTCCTCCCTTTCCTCTATCATCTCATTTCTAGTTCTCATTACTCTGGAAACCTATTCAAACAATATATGAGACTGTTGTCATCCAATTCTGATGCACTTTATTTCATATTTCTTTCAAACTTATTTCTATTTTTTCAAAATAATTTTAAGCTTATCTTAAAATTTAATTAAACCTTATATTATGGCAAAGAAAAAAAGCTTCAGAGAAATGAATTTCTGAGCTAATGAATAATATAATACTTTATACTATTTAAATCTCATTACTTTAGTAAATGGTTAAATAAATTTTGAGTAGAAACTATGCATACCTTAGTTTATAACTCATTTCGTGTTTTTGACCCTAAAATTCTATTAAATTTAGTTTTATTGATGTCATCATAAAAACTTTTTGATGAAAAAGAGAAAAAACAAATTTTGAATTACAGACTACTATTTTTGTTATAAAAATAGAGAAGAACGATAACTAGATATTTATTCTGTTATATAAAACTTAAAATTGCTTATAAAAACTAAATTGAATTTTGAAGTAAATTAGAGAAAGTTGTGACGGCAGTGACTGCCTCTAAATGTTCGTCTGTTATGTCGCAACAAATTGGCAATAAGATTAAGTTGGATTTGGATGCCATTTGAGAGAAAAGCATTGCTTCTATCATATACTTTAGAGATGTGCAGTATATGCGATGGATTTATTCAGCATTACCGATGCGATGCGCCAACAACTCAGATATAGTAAAAGTATACTTAACTAAAATGCGGCTTATTTTGTGAGATGAAAGAGAAGAGAGATATAATATAGATGTATAGTAATAGATATGGAAAGAGAATAACATACATAGAGTCTCAATCATTTGAAATAGTATTTGAATCCATTACACTTCATATTTCCCATCGGGCGCTCTCAGAATTAAAGATAAAATGCCTTCTCTGGCCAGAGCTCGTCATGGTTTTGGGGATTGAATATCAAACTTTACGATCGGAACGAACACAGCGCTAACACATCGAGTTTAATAACAAAAATGATATCATTATTATATTTTTAAATTCTATCTCAAGTACAATACATATCAGATAACTAAACATTATTTATCTCAGTGTTATCTCTTTTAATAAATATTTTATCACAGATTAAATTCGTTGCTTCAGTTATCATGAGTTTCATATCTTTAATAATTTTTTACAAATCTTTCAGATTTTCTGTTTTACTGCTGAATAGTTATTAAATCCTTAAAATATTGATTACAAATAGAAAATAGTTTTACAAATGCAAAAACCTTTTATTCACATTCATGTTATTAATAACCAATTTATTCGTAAATATACAGAGTTCTGTAAATAGGTTGTACTGTATCTTTGAAGGACTGGCAAAGTTCTATTCTGAGTAAGAATGCCCTGAAAAAAGACTTACGTAATACTCAATTCCTGCAAATAAGTTGATCCGATAAGTAGCAAATCCTTTCCTTGTTTTAGTTATAGTCTCACAACTCTTATATGTGTGCACTATTAGCGTGACTGAGCCTTCAGTAGTAAATATGTTTAATACTGAAATTGGATGCTCTCTGAAAATGGTATCTTATATTATATTTCAAATAGAATCCGATTATAAGCTTGAATTAATATGGTCTACATTTTATAGAATATATTCTTATTGTTTAATAAAACAGTATAATATGCTAAGTCTTAATATTAATATACTGTTAATATTAAGACTTTTTAAGGTTTAGGTTCAAAAGTTAAGTTTTTACAGATTTATTTATAATTGAAACATAATCTGCAACTTCAGATTCCTCAATAAGTTACTATAATCTCTGAAAATAACTTAATTCATTAAATTGTTTCTGTAATGTATAGCAATTACAGGTATAGATATCTATGATATGTATCTATGTATGATATTGTAGAGCACTGTATGTAAATATTCACATGCAATAAATTATGAATAGATTATTTCACTATTCAATATGGTTCTAAGTTGTTTAGTCAAAACTTGAAGCTCTTTTTGCAGTGTCACTCAAACAAAGATATGTTCTTATCATTCCGGAAAAGATGCGGAGAGATAAGGGTTTGAGAACTAATTTCATTATTTGACTAAATGATAGTTCTCTTATCAGTTTGGATAAAAATTACATTTTCAGTGACTAACAATAATGTCTAGGGTTGCTCTTAACTGTATGCCTACTAAATCATAAATCTACTGAAGCACTAGTCGCAGGAATGGTCAATATTCTTGTGGCTATGTTTAGTATAGCTTAGATAACACTTGAATTTAATCCACTAGTTAATAAAATGGTATTGGATGTTTTACATGTAATTTTCTTTCATCAAGTGTACTGTAATATTACGATAATATTACATTGGTAAATTACATGTAATTACATAAGGAACATCCCTAGTAATGTCTAATTATTAATGTCTGCCTTGATTTTTGAAATGTCACCATAGAGTAGAACCTGTTAACTGGACCTTAAATGGCACGGAATGAAACTGAAAATGCAATTTTTCTTTCAATAAATTTGGTAATTAATGTACTGAATTATAAGTTATTTTTGATTAAACAACTCGTCTAACAGTAAGAGAAAGTTTAAACTCTATCACTTATGTCAACAATTTTTTTCTTCTAATCAGAATAAAATAGATTCTAATTGTTTACAGACGTGTGAAATTAACATTTTTGCTGCTAACAAAAGTGCTGCAGCTTTCAGTTTATATTGAATAGTAAATTATTATTATTTTCAGACGTAAAGCACTTCTATTCATTCACTGCTAAGCTATTCTGATTGTATTTACACTTCCCTTCTTTGCTATAAATGAGAGATTCGTGACTTCATTTAGGAATTAAAACCTTTTATGCGAACAGTTTCTAAATTCATTTGCGTAATAACTTGACTCAGAAAGACTTATCTGCGACCTGTCTCTATGTTTAATTGCAAAAACTTTTAAATTAATTGATAGATAAAATCCTTTTTAATAAATTCTTTGATTTTAGAACTAACGTCACATTTATAATTCAAATTTTCTTATAATTTTATATTTAAATAAGTACAATATAGATTAAAATGAGAGTTTACATTGAAAAGTAAAAAAAAAGTTTAGATATTTTCTTATACAAAGCATTCAAATTCAAATGATGGAGAGCAGAGTGCTTTATATTTTAACCCCAAACTGTGTAATGCATCAGTTGAGTTGTTGATTCAATATATTTTTTATTTTTTTCATGCATGATATGATATAACATTACTACTATTTTCCAATGCATACTCAAGTCCAGTCACCCTATTCCCGCTTCGCTGAATTTGATGCTGAATTTCCTGACAGAATAGAAGCTTAAGCATTACTTAACCCATAAGTGATGCTATTGGCAAAAGAGGCGTTTGTCAATATTCTCTTTTTTCAATCTAAAAGTGCCCACAGCCAAGTCAAACACTTTGTATTAAACTAAAAATTCAAACATATTTTGAGGAAAATAAAAAATCAATTAAAATGTTTGAAAGTATAGGTGAAATGGTATTTCGAGTCAACAAAGTTAATCATTTATTTAGCAGTTCATTAACATAATAACGAAGTGTTTTTTTTAATTAACGAGATATCAGATATTGAGAGAGAATTCACGAATTTAAGCAAATGTACAATTGATTTACAAAGCATTGAATATTTTTGTTATTTTGCACTGAATTTGATTTAAGTATAATTCAAACTTCTATTACATGACAAAAATAAAATAAAGAATAAGAATATTCTGCTTTATCCTTGATCATAAAGAGTTATATGTTATTTGTTAAGAGCATAGTCGCCCAAATCATTTTGACTCAAGGGCCGGATTGACACATATCAAGGCCAAGAACAAAGATTTATTTAAAAAAGTTTTAATTAAATTAATTCTATTAATTAACAGCTGAATTAGAATTGGGACAAAGCTTCTCGTTAACAATCAGATACGTACTTTATATATCATTAGGAGTTTTTAAAATATTTATGCCGATTTACAGTTTAATAATAGAATACAGCTATACTTAACTTTAGAGCTAAAGTGTATTCCAACGTTTTATAAGATAATTGCTTAATAAATAGGCGTTTAATTCTCCATTAAATTAAAAAATGAATTCATCAATTAGCATCATCTGTTAGTATGACCTATGACCTTTTTTACCTTTGGAGGACAAAAAAATTTGATCAATGGGCCGAATGCGTTATGTTAGGGCCGTGTGTTGGGAGACTATGGTTAAGAGAGTTAAATAGAAATGACATGACTGTCATGTTTGTTGCTTACGATAACTTTTATTGCTATCATCAAAATAATAGTAATACTTTGTGATAAGTTATATACAGCACTACTGTATATATTCTCAGTATTACATAATTATCATTATAGTACTTATCAAACAAAATAGGGTTAGATTTTATTTTTATAGATCAATGATTAGAATATGTCTGGAATCTCATATAACCTAAAATTCATGAAATTCTTATCATTGGATCATATTAGACATTGTGCTCAGTGCTAGAAATGACAGAATTGCATGTATACATATATGTCTGATGACAATTAGTTGACAGAACTTCAATGCTATGTTCTCTCCACAGAGTACTAATAAATATATATCATCTCAACTTAAGGGACACTCAATTCGGTATACATTTTATCCTTTTATATGGTGAATGAAAATAATATGAAAATCTTATTTCACTTCCACTCCATCTCTAACTTTTCAGATTGATTTTTTATTTAATCATTCATTTTGATTCCATTTTTCTATAAGAACTTCGACTTCTACTCCACTTAAACCAGAAAATTAAGTGGAACTTCACATCTATTTAATACAATAAATATAACATTGATTGTGAACAAAGAAACTTAAATATTTGTTACTGTTATATAAAAATTGCTAATATTAAAATGGAATTATAGCATATCGTTGAACACTTACTATTAATAATCACATATTTATTTGTAGGGTAATAAATGTATAATAGAACATAAAGTACAGTCAGCCAAACAAAGACGTGGCTGACTGTACTTTTAAAAAACTTATAAACTTAAATTCATTGGATTTCTACACAACTTAACATATTCTTGTGATTCCAGCTCTTCTCCATTCACTACTTTGAAGTTTTGAGAATATCTGAGTATAGAGAGAAGTATCCAAAAAGCGGATTATATCGTATCACAAATGACAAATGAAGGGTTGGCAGCGCAAAGGGAGTGACTCTGATTAGGTGACCCGCTGTGATCAGACTGTGATAGGAACGTAAATATTGAACACGAATCAAAATTGAGAAATAGATTCACATCAATTCTATGTTTGACAAGTTCTCTGTCAACGATGTTATATTAATTCTATGGGAAACGCTTTCAATTAATTATCGAATACCAAAACGAATGAAATAACAACGAGAATAGAAAAGTTGGGACATAACTAATAAATTACAGTTTATTAATGCCTTTTGGAGGGAAAAGTTTAGAATAATTATCATTTTTTAAAACTTAATTTTGTGAACTTATTTCTTGTGCAAAATCCTCAACAATAGTCATGACTACCGTCTCGTCGATTGTCATTAAAATGATAAGTCTGTGCATTCAGACTATTACAGACCCATTTTCAGACTAATTGCTATTAGGGTGGACTCAACTCATGAGTCCTAAACACGATCCCATCAGTTGCTCATCAGAGTTATGCTACAGATTTTGTGTATCGGAAAAATAATTAAATATATAGCTCTAATAAGTTAAGAGTATTGGTGAATGACATAAAAATCACTTTTACTAAACCCTAATTGAAAACCTATCAGTATTTTAGAGGTTCGATATCATATCGTTTAATATAAGATTTTTGTATTTAAAATAAAAAATATAATAATTTTATTATTTTTTTGTTTGTTAACAAATTGAAAAATACATTATTATACAGTAATTAACACAATATTCTAAAACAGTGAACCATAAAGTAAGTAAAGCATTGTTTGGCACTAAAATCATGTCAAACATTAATTGTATTATTATAGTAGTCTCTGATCATTATTTCCGAAATCTTTTAAGACCTTTTCTAAAGAAAGTCGAAATCACCTTCAGTTTCCCAAAGCCTAAGAGTTTCAGTTTTTTGTGTTAAGTGTTTCATTAATCTAAAAATTAATTATAAAATGCTTGCATTGATCAGAAATGGTTTAAGTTTCTCAAAAGGATTGTCAAAAGCAGAAGCATTTTGATATAGCATTCATCCATTTATTCAAATAGTTTTGATGTAAACCACTGGGAATATTAAGTATACATTTATATATTATGTGGCATTTTATTAAATCTAACAAAATATAATGTGAGAACATTTTCTCATGTCATTTGCAGATCTTTTCAATTTTCTTCGGTTCTTTGCATTACATTATTTTTGTTTGTCTTCTTATATGTTAAACGATTTTCTTTCTTCTGGATATCTTTATTGATATACTATTTTATTGAACACAATTTTGGTTGAGATCAAAATGCAATACTATTATAATATTAGCATAACTTTGAAAAAATTTGATTCTATTATTAAAGAACATTAGAAATCAATTGTCTCCCGATTTAAAGTTATTGAATATCTATTATAGAGTGACTCGATCTCGATATTCACATACAGAAGAATTTTTTTTATTAGAAAATTATTTCAATTTACGAGCGATACTCTGTATAATAATTTATCTCATCTCAAAAACATTTCATATTTATTTGATATCTCTCGCTGTTTAATAAATTTATCATTTTATGCGTTTACTGAAGATATGACTTCGCTTTATAGCGATATAGATAGAGAAACGAATTATGGGATTTCTCGGCCTTATCCTTAAGTATAATCATTGAAAATTTGATATTCAGTTAGCAGTTGACTTCAGTTAGCAGAATGAGGTTCTAAAATATATGAGTTAAGTCCAATTTTAGATCATTTCATGAGTTTTCATATTTACCGATCGATTGACAAATTTTTGATTAATTTATTTTGATTTAGAATTTTCCGCACTTAATAACAAAATTCACATAAAATTATTGAAAAACTTGAAAAAGGTTGGAAATACACTTTTGCAATAACTATGATTTCGATTATAGTTTGTGCACGAAATATACGACACTTTTCACAGTTGATGTTGAAATTTCTTGTCATAACATAAAAACTTTAATGACTAGACTTTTCCCAGAAAATGATCATTCGCTGTAATAAATTCTGAAATACTTGTTAATCGTTTAAACTCTTATTTTCTATAGATATTGAAATAATAGTAGAGTTAATGAAATTGATTTGAGTTCACTTAACTCCGAAAATTCATTTCTCTGATTATAACACAAACAACTTTTAATGATAAAAATATAATATATAATTGTTGAATAAGAAAACCTTTAAATGAGTTCATATTTTGCTGTAATTAAGTCCTGTCTATTAATTATAGAAGAATATACTCAAAAATAGATCTCAATCAAGTCATTCCAATAACAATTTGATTGAATAGAATAAGTATTCAAATAAACCTAAAAATGCCCGGTTTTGACAAATTGAGATTTGTTGGTGTGTCTGATACCGACTTAGAAGAATTTTCTTGTGGAATATGTATTGAGATATTCCAGAACCCAGTGGTAACTCCTTGTTGTCGACAAACATATTGTTCTGAATGTATTAACGAATGGCTCAGTGGTCACAACACTTGTCCTAATGATAGAAAACAATTAAAAATTATTGAATTATGTCCTCCGCCAAGAGTTTTGATAAATTTGTTGAATAACATGAGAATAAGATGTGATTTTCATATGAATGGTTGCGAAACAATTGTTCAATTGAATAGTTTGTCGACACATCTCGTAAACTGCGATTTCGATCCTAAGAAAAAATGCAAATATTGTGGACTTGAAAGAAATTTAGAGTCAAAGCATAATTGCGTCCAAAACTTACGTGTTTTGAATGATGGCCTCAATTATAAAGTTTAAGTATTAGTAAAAGAAATTGAAAGACTCAAAAAACGTTTAGTGAATAACTCGAATAGAAAACAAAATAGTTTTAATGATTTAGTGAGTATTTTATTGCAAACATATGTCATGTATAAAGAATATTAACAAATGAATAACTTTTTAATGTTTTTTAGGATGACAACCATGTAGTGATCGAATCTGCCCGAAAAAATATTAACAATCCTGAAATCGAAATATCAACGGTTTCGCGTCAAATGAGAATTCTTGCACTCGAGAAAGCAAAAGAAGCGATCACTAGAAATGATAGCTATTCTGCAATTTCAAGATTCTTAGCAGAAAATTTCAATAAAGAAAGTAATCAAAAGAGATGGCATGCGATAACATATGCCAGAAAATGTGGAGAATCATCGCTTTGGAGCGATGATTATATTTCTATTTCATTTGGTCGGTTAAGAATAGAAATTTTTTCAGTTGGTTCGAGACCTGATTCGAGACCTGATTCTTATTATTAAATGAGACACACGTTTGGCTAAAATAAGAGAGAATTCAAACATTTAATTATTAAACAATAAAACAAAGAATTCAAAAAATTTGAGAAATGTTTTAGAATTAAGAGTTTATGAGACATACTGTATAGCCAGTAATGTTCGAGTGTCTTATCCCTCCGATTGCCGAAGTCTTAGTCTAAATGTTTTTCAATATAACAAAAAGTTAATTTTTATATAGAAATTTATGGTATGTTCTGTTTTAAAAATTTAGACATAGAATCGCAAACATTATCGTATATTCGCTTTAAATTTAGTTTAAAAAATTGACTTCACTTTTAAACTCTTGATATTTTTGATATTATATTAGGTAAAACTGGACCCGACAATGCCTCTAAAAGTGAACATTTCATTATAATCAAGCGTCAGAGCGTCGAACGTCTGCATCGTTTGTTATAACTCTATTGGAAAGGCATTGAAATTGAAATTTCTACTATTTATCTCCATTTCAAACTTAGGATCAATTGTGTGATCAGTGATCACAGTTCAGAGGGCATAATATTTAAATCAATCAAAAACAAAATCATTTAAATCAGATTCAAATATATTCAATGAAAATTTAAAACATTCACCAATAAATTCAAAGCTATAACTTATAGACTGAATATATTTAGTTAAAACTCAGACATTTAATTAAATACAGAGCTTTATATCTGTTAACCATTTAAATATTTATTAATTAATCGACTGTAAAGATAGCAAATAAGATATTTATATGTGATTAGTTTGCATACAAAAGTTAAATCATTATCTCTAAGTTGAGATATTCGTTAAATTGAAATTTCATGGCTTTACTTACAAATAATATTTGATGCATAACTCATGGAAACTGTTGTGATAGAAAAGTAAAACTTAATATTGAAAGGTTGAGAGTTTGTCAGAGTGTCAGAGATTGATTATTAACCCTATGATTGAAAGCTTGCCTACAATTTATATTAACTGCAACACAAAAGCAGTAAAACCTTATTTGAAATAAATCAATGTCTAAATAAGTTTACTCTAAATTAATGAAACTTTTTATGAATTTTTTGAGAAAAAGACAAAAAAGTTTATTTGCGTTATTCTGAGAATAATAAGTAATTACATAACAAAAGAATGCGATAATTAGAAAAATTTAGAAAATCAACTTAAGACAGAATCAGTTAATAACTGACATAAATATTATTACAATATAACTATAAATTTTCTTTCAGTAGTTTTACAAAAAGATGTCTTCAGAATAAAGTTCATTTGATTCGAGTCTTCGCTTCCTATAAAATAAGTATTTGTTTAAACTAATGGATAATAAAATGTGAATTAAATAACATCTAATAATAGATAATTAGAGACCTGAACCAACTCAGGGAAGTACTGACAAAATAAGTCATTTTTAAGATTAAAACAGATCGG
>JAQGCH010000764.1:0-19767 GCA_034699485.1 Nanhermannia elegantula | reverse complement strand
TCTTGTATTCAATTTAATTGATTTGATTTGTGGACAGTTTGTAATCACATCACAAACACCTGAGTCTGTGATATCAGGAAATGGTTTAAATAATTTATTGTCAATACAAAGAGTCTGTAAATCTATAAGTTTTGATAATGAGTGCAATGCTTTGTCTGTTATTTGACTTTTAGTATTAATATTTAAATATTTAAGTTTTGGTAAATATATGTGAATGTCATCAAAGAAATTGTCATTTATTTTAATATACTTTAAGTCCAAATGAGTTAAGTTTAAGCAGTCTTTCAATGATTTACTCAGTATTTCATCGATGACTTTGTTTCCATAAATGAATAAATCAATTCTCAAATACTTTAATTGTTTGAAATGAGACATAGAGTTAAATATATTGCAAACAAGAGTAGGATTTCTATATGAAATAGAAATCTCAAAATTCTTTAATAGTTTACATTCAATACCAATAGCTTTCAAATTATTATCAAATAATTTATCGTTTTTTTCATTCAAACAAATATTTAGTTTCAATTCCTCTAAAATTTTTAAATTCAAAATCTCTTGCATTAATACATTGAATAACAAAACATCTTCATTAACATAACAGTAAAAGTAAACACTTTTTATAGTATTTTCAAAATTTTTAGCAAAAGTTTTTATGAATTGGATATCACTCTCAGTATATTTGAGCCAAACTTTCTTGAGTTTTGGCACAAATAACTCATTCTTATCAACAAATACTGATAACTTTGTAAATGATTTGATTTGAACCAAATTTGGACAAAATCTCAAAAGGGTTTTATATTTTTCATCATAAGTCTCGTCATTAAAGTTAATTATTTGTAATGTTTTTCCACATTTTTCTCCGAATTGTCTCAAACATTTTTCACTTACATTTTTGAATCTGAACTCAATTTCCTTCAGATGATTGCAATATTTAGTAATTAATTGTAAAACAGATTCACTGTAAGACTCATTAAAATACTTGTAATCAATAATTATTTTATTAATAAATTTACACTTTTTTAGCACACATTCAAATGCTTTAATATTAATTAATTCGTTCTTTACTTGCAATATATTCAAAGCATTATTATTGTAATTAATGTAATAAACAATTTCAAAAGTTTTCTGTTTATTAAAAATTAATTTTTTCCACTGTTTTGATACGCATTCAAAACGGATTTTGTCCTCAAAGGAGAGAAAACTTAATAATAGTCCACATAAATCATCGCAAAATCTATCACTAATTGAATCTCTTTTGAACTTATAAACACTATTATTATCAAAAATTTCACTCATGTTTACCATTAAATGGTTATTTAGGCAAACCTTTAAACAATAATCGATAACATTAATAAACTAAACCTAAGGAAAAACATAGCCTTCATATTAGACTGAGATTAGATTATTTATAAAGACAACTCACTACATGCGAAAAGTGAACTGCAAGTGAACAGTGCCATTCCTTGCGGCGATAGCAACTGTAAGTTTAGGAGATTGGTTAAGCAAATAGAGTTTTTCTAGTATATCATTCGTATTATAAGAAAATAAAGCTTTAATTTAAGTAATCAAATCGCGTTAATCTATTGTTATTATTAATTTATTTATATATCAATATATGAAACCTTATGAAAAGCTAAGAATTATTGCACTAAAATGATTGGATTACTAATACCTACTAAAACAACATGAACTTTATTGCCTCCAAATCCAGTTTATAAATACAGTCAGACACCTATAATGTCACACTATCGGGAACTCAAAATTCTTGTAGGACTTTAGAGAATGTGACTTTATAGGAGCATTTTTTAATCTTCTCTATTTAATATATAATATTTAGTCTAATTTTTTATATTAATTATTGTATATTAGTTTATTAAAATAGTTTAATAAAATGCAAAATAAACATTTAAATTGCATTTTTTAAAACATTTTATTGCATTACATAGAAATAGATGATATATAATCTTGTTTGTTTCATTTAGTTCAACTTTTATCGTTAGAATATTAGAATAGTTCAATCTTTTGCTTAATTTTAAGAGAAGAATGCTCTACTTCTTTTTGCCAAATTTAAATGTGACTTTAGAGGGCACTTTTACAAGCATATGTTTAAATAAAAGTGTTTACATTTGTGCCCCATGTGACATTATAGAGGTGGGACTTTGGCGCCTATCTTATACATATGCCGAAAAATGGGACCTAATCATACTGGACTTTACACGAGTTGGGACTTAATAGGAGGGGACTTTAGAGGAGTCTGACTGTACAGTTAAATTTTAACCTACGAGTTAGTAAGTTATAAGAAAAATGCATTCTTTATTACAGTCAGCTCTCTTATGAATTGCTTATATAAATCAATATAAATCAATTCACTAATGTTCTCAAACTTGCTTAAGCTAATTATAAAAACTTTGCTTAAGCAACCAGGACAAACATATTAAACTTGAATCACTCTTAACTTTCTTACATTGTACTCAAATACTTTATTATAATTTTTATTAGTTTTTAATTTATATAGGAATACTTGATAAGTATCCTTCATGGCACCCTTATTATCATTTGATTTTGAGTTAATGCATATTTCCTTATTCTATGACTATTCAAACCCTTCAGATCCGTATATCAAAATTTTTCAACAGTTACCTGAATTTTGGTGAATCTAAAAAAAAATAAATCATAAAATTTTGTTTTGCGTAAAATCTTATAATATTTTGTTTAATTTTAAGCCTTAATGTCGGAATGTCGAAACACTTCCACAATGTCGAAAATTTGTGACCAGACAGAGGTTATATTTTAGATTTATAATGTTCCCTCAGGGATTTTATTATTCCATTTGGTATGTGGTAAATGGTCAAATGCATTTTATGTTAGCCTTTCACTTTGTGAGAAAACAAGCCATAAGGGTGCGGTGACCTATACTTAACTCCTCGACTAAATTGACTTAAACTTTTGCTAAAACTCGAGAAAAACCTGTTTTCCAACTTTTAACTAAAGCTAAAGCGCAAAAATTAGACTCAGTTTTGGTGCAAAATCTAAGCTATTGTTTTACTTACATAGAGTATAGAGTATAGAAATGAAGGAAAAAGCAAACCATAAATCCCTAAGTCAATTAGGTCGAGGAGTACAGTATACATGTCAAAATATCCTTTAATAATCAACGATTCCAGGCGGGTAAATTCGACTTGTTATGCAGCTTATTTTTTCGCAAATTAATATTTTTGTTCAAAATATTTCAAATTTAGCGCTTATTTTTTAGTGTTTCTATAAATACCCATTATAAATACAAAACTTAACAAAAATTGAGGTAACTGTTGGAAAATTTTGATGCACCGATCTGAAGGGTTTGGATAGTCATAGAATCAGAAAATATACATTAATTCAAAATCAAATGATAAGAAAGGTGTCATGAAGGATACTTATCAAGTATACCTACATATCTTTATCCTCTTAATATAGAGTCTGTATCACAGTTGATGTATATGTATATATAAACAGTAACTGTGTATCTCACAATATATTAAGATAATAATTTTTATTTGCATTGTTATATCTGAAATTAAATTTTTACTAAAATAAAATTTTGCTTGGTTATTTTATTAACAGCCTTGATGTATCTGTTATTTCTGCTAATAATGAGGAGATTTTGGTTTTTATTTTTATATTCATTGCAGAACTTTAAGAAATGTAAAGTTAAAGACTCAGTTATAGAGTTTTTTTTACAAAATAAAAATAAACAATAGTATTCTTTTAAAGGCTGAGACTATTAATATGATGCTCTAAAAGCCTTCATCTAATGTAAATATACAGATAGGCTCAAAAGTGAGTGTTATTTTTAAAACTTATATTAATATCTAAATACTTGTATGAGTGAAACGCGATAAACTCTAACTGGAAACGCTAGAGACTCGAGGTCTGCATTATTGGAATGATTATGACCTGAACCAGGACATTTTGTAAAAATTCTCGAAAATTGACCGGTGGCCAAGTTACCTAAGTAAAAGATACACCTCTAAAGTTTTTCAATGGGAAAATTTTATTCTCAATATTAAAGGCTACGGTATGAATTCGTTTGTGGGAAAATTTCCCGAAGCTGCCGAATTATCCAATCCGTGACCGAAATTCAGTTTTGCGCTGATAATTAAGGCTGGCACAAAGATATTTGCCCAGCTATTTAATCCTAAATGCTTAAAGTATGCATATAACTTTATTGTATTATAAGTTACAAAAATAACACTGACCTTTGGACCTATCTGTAGAATAAGAGATCTGCCAAATGGACAAACGTTATTACTAGTGATAGATATGTACTAAACGTGTGAGTACATTAAACTCAATGATTGAATCTCTTTGATTAAACCCATAAATAATTATTTATAATTCTATTTAAGCCAAGCAGAATGACACGATAATGAAAGAAATTTTTAGTTACTGGTTTTTTGGTTTTAAAATACATTTTTAAAAAAATATTAAATCTGTTAAAAAAATTTATTCACATACAGTACAAATTGCAAAGTGTTATATAAATAGTGAGAGTATTAACTGGTTTTTTTTTCAAAATTATAAGTTATATAACTTATATAAGTTACTTGCATTACTACTTTAACAAAGTACTTTACTATTAGTTTGTTATAATTTCTATCTCTGATATTTAAATGAAATACGTTATAATTCTAATTGGCATAGACGAGAAATTTTTGTAAAAATAAAAAGCGCATAGAACAAGAACTTTTCATTTTTTCAATTTGTACATAAATAATGTCCAAATTATATTTCAATTAAAAACTTAAATATAACTTTCGTTAAAATGTTAATCATATCCTAATCTAATTAATTGTTTTAATTTTAATTACGAAAACAAAAAGAGCGAAACCAAAATGAGCGAAACCTATAAAAGCGAAAACAATAAGAGCGAATGGGAAATTGAGCGAATGAAAAAATAAGCGAATGCTAAAGGAGCGAATTTATTATTTAATTTTTTCTCATTTTATCAAAAAATTTTAAAAACTTGGACACCACTTCGAATAATTTCATAATTTTTTCATAATTTGCAAAATATATTAATTATTCTCCATGTTAATTTTTCAATATGTTTAAAGAAAAAATTTCATAGAAAAGTTTTAAATGTTGAAAAAATTCAAAGGCCGATAGGGCACATATTAAGAAAATATTAAAAAAATTTAAAGGGGACAAGAAGAATAAATTTTAAAAACTAAAATGATCTACCTAACACTAATGTGTAATATAGCTGTAGGTCTATACGAAATTTTCAAGCTCGACAATCGCGCTGTTTTTTAAGAGGCGTTTGTCGCGAGTCAGCTAAATTCTAGGTTCATGGTTCAATTTTATACATTTAAACTTTTATAATGTGTTGAACAGTCCATATATATTTCAAGTGTCAATGAAAGAATTGGTGAAGACCCAAAAATGATGCCTATTTCGAAAGCAAGCTATAACCTTTTCATTAAATCTATTTTTTACAATGGAATAGTTATGTAATGCCTTACTATGCCTTCCTTTCACTTGAGAAACATCTCACAACTTTGTCTTAAGTTAACCTTTTTGGTGACTGATATTTACTAAAATCTAATATTTAATGAATAGCTTAAAAAAATTTATGATTTTTTGTCAAAATACTATAAACTCCTATTTATATCTCATTAAAAGTGGCGCTTATTTTGTTTAAACCTGTGTTAGGAGTAGTTATTATCGATAAAAAATATTTATTTATCTAAAAAACAATTCTCTCATTATGACGATTATACCCTGCATTTATATCCTTACTTTATAGAGTGTTTGATAAGTTGGTCCGCATTGAAATAGACTTTGAATTATTGAAGCTGTGCTTTGCCTATAAATAGAATACGCTTTCGGTTTTTGTTCTATTTATTAAATGTAATTTCTATAATAATAAATTTTAATAAACCGAAAGCCTATTCTGTTTACTACTCAAAGCACTGTTTCAATAATAAAAATCTGTTTCAATGTGGGCCAACTTATCAAACGCTCTATACAACAACTTTTCAAGTTTACGAACCTTTTAGTTAAATAATTTCTACTAATAATTACCGGTAATATTAAGTAAAACCTGGAGTTAAATAGCTATCGACACAAACTAACACAAATAATACAAATCAAAAATGATAGACAACTGAATGTGATAAATTGGCCCCAAAGGTCTTTTATATCACCTTTAAGGGCTTGTGCATAAAGTACGTACGCAGTCATGGGGATGGGGTCAGTCAAAAGCGTACAAACTGTTATGATTCCATATGTTTAATATATGTAAATGCTTACAGGAAGGTGGATAGGCAGTGACGAAGCTAGCATAGGGGCTGAGAGGGCACAAGCCCCCCAACTCAAATTAAAAGTTAATTAATTTAATAAAGAGTTTTATTGAATTGTATTTATTCTAAGCTTGAATTACAGGAAATCATTCAAATAAAGGATTTATGTTTCATAAACTGTAAGACAAGCTACAGTTCACTCAACAAATAGAATGTGTTAAGAATACAATTTTTTCTTATGTTTGTGCCCCTCACTCAAAATTTTCTGACTTTGCTACAGGGGATAGGTGTCAAAAACTGTTGAAAACTACTTATGCAAATTTGTGCATGAGACTTATTAAATTAAATTAATAAATTAAGTTTAAGTGATATTTTAGCTTACCCTTATCCTTACCCTTACCCTTACCCTTGCCCATTAAGTTTTAATTATTATTTAAAATGTAGTCTTAAAAATTGATTGTCTAAATGCAGGCCCAAAGAAAAACCCAAAGTTCTTGATTTAACGAAACTATTGCTAATTCTACAATTGCTTCGTCCGGTTTATTCTTATAAGATTAAAATTAACCAAATTGTAACCTATAGTGAAAGTAAAATATATTTTTCGAGACCATTGCAGGAGTACTTATACTATAAAATTTGAGTTCTAAATTTATTTTACAATCTTTAAGATTACAACATCACAAGTTAGGCTACGCTTGAGATGGGAATATGGCATTTGTTGTGTCTTATGATATAAGAAAACTTTTTTACAAAACTTGTGTTTATATAAAAAGCAATTTTTTGTAACATCTAACACAAGTACAGCAATTTAAATTTGATGAAAATGTTGTGCAAAGCACTTTGTTTGTTATTGATCTCCCACATAACTATTGGGGTCATTGTTGAGTCACCAGTAGATTACAGTCAACATAAAATTATTAGAGTTTTGCCGAATGAAGTCAAACAATTGGATGTGTTGGAGAAGTTGAGATCAGACTTTAAAGTACAGTCTTTCGAATAATTGCTTGCAATTGAAACTATACTACAGTTTGATGACATTTTCAAGAGTTTGGTAAGACTTTGATATTCAAAAAGTTGAAATAAAATATAAGAAAAAATTAAGAGAACTTTAATTGATTGATAAAAATTATAATTTTGGTTACAAACACACCTCAAACACATAAAGTAGTGTCCCGTTATAGTGAAACCTTTTATAGTAAATCCTCGATATAGTGAATGAAAATTTTGACGCAGAATCCATTACTAATGTTAAAAATACTCTTTATAATAAAACACCCTTAGAGTGAATACAAGTATCCGGTTCCCAGCCATTCAGTATAACGGGGTACTACTGTAACTACTACCTTTAATAATAAATGCTGTAATATAATTGATTGATGCGCTGCAAGAACGGCCCAAAGCGTTTTTCATTGTTGGCCCTTTTTATATACACATAAGTTTTTAAAGAATACTGTATAATACGAATGCGCGTGACTGTTGAATAGAATATTCATTAAAATGTGTATATAAAAAGGGTCAACAATGAAAAACGCTTTGGACCGTTCTTGCAGCGCATCAATCAATTATACTTTGTTTAGTGATATTATTTAATGAAATTATGGTCAATGAACCTCATTTACATATTTATAAACGCATACAATTATTTAATATAGCAAAACAAAATATATTACATTAAAAGTACAGGTATTTATTAATAATGTTTTTAAAATGCTCGCTATTCATCTGATATTGATGTGATTATATCCTACTTATAGATTAAATGGTGCTTTAATTAACGCTTCAAAGTTCTCTAAAAAATGTTCTTATAGTTCATTTAAACTTTTTAGATATCAAAATCTTATCAATATTAGGCATAAGTTCTATTGCAAGCTTCTATTCCCACAACTTTACAATTAATTAATGAATAGCTTCCTAATTTACTAAATTTAAAAATTTTCTTTTTAAATACAGTAATATCCCGGTATAGTGAATTGCTGGGGACCCGAAACTTGCATTCAATATAAGGGGGTTTCACTATAATTCTTAACATTAGTTGTATTATATAACTTGTATAGAGTGTTCACCAAAATGGACCAAAATTTTTTCATTCACTATATCGAGGATTCACTATAACGGCTACTACTGTATTAGATTTCAATTTTGTTTCTCATCAATGATTTTTAAAAATTATAGCTCGATTTCTGGAATCACCCGATGACTGATCTCAGACCAGTACTGACCCTCATAAGTCCAAAACAAATGGGCTTTCTATCAGCTCTAAACAGTTCAAATATCAAATACGAAGTCGCGGCCAATAGTTTTCAGAAAGTGATTGACGCAGAGCGAGCAGAAAACGAAAGAAATAAACAATTTTTTGCCGCAACTTTCGATTACGACACTGTTTATCACACATACGCCGAAATAAACACAGAATTACAAACAGTCGCCTCCACTAGCGGTCAGTCATTCTTGATTTTTAAAACCCTAGTAATATATTAACCCTTATTAATAAAATTGAAAAACAGGCGGAAGAGCTACTTATAAAAGCATTGGTACCACATTTCAAGGCCGTGCCATTCCTTCAATTACAATCACAAATACCAGTACTAGTGGTAAAAAAGCTATAATTCTTGAGTGTGGTATACATGCGAGGGAATGGATATCAACGGCTTTCTGTTTATGGGTTTCTAATCAATTACTGACCAATTCTTCATACAATACACTATTGAATAAATACGAGTTTATAATAGTTCCCACTCTGAATGCTGACGGATATGTCTATACCTGGACTACAGCGAGAGACTGGAGAAAAACTAGAACTGGACCTGTTTCAGGCTGTTATGGAGCAGATCCTAACAGAAAGTATGAGATAACAGTAGCACATCGTTATAGTGAATCACTGGGGACATTATTCTTGTATTAACTATAAAGGTTCTTACAATAAAGGGGTATTTTTAACATTAGTTCTATGGAGTGTTCAAAAAATGGACTAAAATTTTCATTCACTATATTGAGGATTCACTATAAGGAGGTATTTGTTTTTTTGCTAAATTTAAATAATGAAATATATTTCAAATGTGCAACAGTTGGGACACCGCCTTCTGTGAAAAAGGAGCTTCAAACAGCTCTTGCGAAGATACTTTTTGTGGTACAAAAGCGTTCTCTGAACCCTGTGCTAAACATATGGCAGACTTGATTGAATCAAAAAAGGGCAGTGTTGCGGCATATTTCGCATTTCATAGCTATAGCCAACTCTGGATGTGGCCCTGGGGGTACACCACCACTTTGCCACCTAATAACGCAGACTTGGTATCAAAAATGTTTAATTTAAATCTTTTTTGCAACGCTTATTGAATTATAAAATTAATACTAACCCTTGTTATGATTTTCTTAAAAATAGACCAAATTAGCCACCGCAGGGACTACTGCTATTAAAAACACGAACGGTCTTACATTCAAACAGGGAAATATTGCCAAAGCTATCTGTAAGTGAAAGTTAATACTGTTTTACCTCTAATATAAAGACCGGCCATTAAATAAAGAAATCATATAACAGGGTCCGTAAATATAAGGACCGGTCCGTAATTAGAAAAATCTTAAGAATAGGTCCTTAAATTTGGGGCATTAAATACCCATAGTTTACAGGGTTTTCAAAAACATGGATTTTTACAAATTATAGACCGTTCGTTATATTTAGTTTAAAACGGGATATCTTATAAATATAGTCAATAATAAATTATTGTTTTTTCCATATAAGACTTGGCTTCAGGATCAAGTGTTGACTGGGCTTATGATAAAGTCGGAGTCAAGATTGCATTCGCATTGGAATTGAGACCATCGGAAGGGGATCAACACGGGTTCGTCCTCCCGCCCGCTCAAATAAAGCCGGCCTGTACTGAGACATGGAATGGTGTACACGCAGCTATTGATTTACTTGACACAGTCCCCCATTGAAAAATTTTTAACAAATATATTAATTGAATGATTATAACAGAAATTAATTTTCTTTATTCAAATAGATTATTAATATTTGATAAGTTGTTAATCATTAATTTGTTTAAATAAATGAAACGATTTAGGTATTATTCACTTTTTGGCTACTTTAACAATTAATCAATTTATTTAAGTTATTAATAAATTGGTTTCCTATATCCTATATTTCAGCGGTTTTCAACCTGTGATACTCCATTATTTTAATCATTATACTAGGCTTTGCGACATTATGATTAGACCATGTATAATGATTAAAATAATGGAGTACCACAGGTTGAAAACCGCTGCTATATTGTAAGTTTTAATTGAATTAGATATTCAATAACATAGTTTTTAATCCTTCGATAACTATTTTGTAATTTAATTAAGTATAAAAATATAAGAATATGATTCAATATTGTGGAGGTTGTTGTGCATATTTAATTTTTTGCATAACTACTTTAAAAATATGATACACGATTAATGCATTAAGAAAAATATAAATAAAGATAAAAAATGTGTAACGTTGCCGTCCTTTTATAATTATATTATTATTAATGTTTCAGTGTATTAATTGTTTGTCAAGTTTGTGAATAAATATATTGTAATTTTATAACAAAAGGAGATTTATATTAGTAATCAATTAATCCAAAACTGTCAACTTCTTGTTTCAATTTGAAGCCAATAATACAATTATCAATTGAGTTAAATAATTATAGTCTTATTTCATTTATTTGTTGTTATACATGTTAATGTCTTTTTTTGATTTATTTATTGTCTTTGTCTTTTAGTTTGAGTAATTTTTTGTTGTTATTAAACTTTAGTTGAGTGCTGTCTAATAATTCTTTAAATTTATTCCATTTTGATTGTGATTCTCTCAATATGAATGAATTTTGTTGACTTGAAAAACATTCATTATTTGCTTCCTTTTTCAATTCAATATCTTTGATAGTTTTTGGGCGATTTTCAAGCACTGGGTCGTTCGTTTTGTTCTCAAATTGCGCCGATTCACCCGTTGAATTAATCCATAACTCACTTTCATTGCCGTGTAATTGTGTCCAATCATTTTTTCTTTGTGGTCTACTTCCAATTTTTGAAGCATAGCTATATTTTTCCACAAAATCTGATGACTTAACTAGTAGTTCTTCCAAAGACTCCATTATACTTAGAATACCATTATCTAAAGTAATGTCTCTCATAAATATTTTTAAAAATTTATAAAATTTTTTCACTTTTTTCCTAATAAAATATTTATGAAAACATTCATCCATTGAATATGTTTTAGTTTTGTCTCTCAAAACCCAAAGAAATTGTGGAAATTGTGCGAGATTTTGCAAATTCAGAGACCACTCATTCATATAAAGCAATAATTGTTCACATTGAGGGCGATTTTCTTTCTCATATGACAGCATTTTTACATTTATATCTTTTAAATTTATTAAATTCTCTTCAATTAAACTCAATCCTTCCTCATTAGGCCTTAAAAAATTTCGAATAAATAACTTTATTTTAATGTTATTGTACTGATTGTACTTACTCTTTAACATCAAAACAAAACAATTCTTTCATAATAACACCCAAACTATAGATATCTGATTTAGAATTGTAATGCCTTGAAATTGCAACTTCAGGTGCTATATACCCAACAGTTCCAACATCTTCAGTGTGTGAATGATTTGCAAATTCATGTACTACTGATAGACCGAAATCAGCAATTTTCACAAATCTGCCATTTATTCCGTCTGTTATCAGAATATTTTCTGGTTTTAAATCTCTGTGAATTATATTATTTTTATGCAAATATTTAACACTTTCTAATAATTCTTTCATTAATTCACATGAAATATAAAAACGAATTGGATTAATAGGAGTGAAGTTTTGCAACTTTTCTTTTAAGAGCTCTTTATCCAAAATATCGATGATTTCTCTCAATGTTTTAAAGCATAATTCCATTTGAATGTGCAATAAATAAGATTTGTTTATATGAGATAAGGGAAGCCCAAGAAATAAATCATCGCTTATAAGTGAATAATAATTTTTTTCAATCCATGATTTTTCATATTTTACTATATAATCGCTTTTAAGCCTATCTAAAAATTCGAATTCTTTGCGAGTTTTAGGAATTTCATTCTCGTTTAATGGAATCTTCTTTATTGCAAAATGTTTTCCACTTTTCTTATGCATAGCTTTATATACAAAGCCAAAAGATCCGCTCGATATCAAAGAAATTTCAGTAAATTTTTTTTTGTATTGACTTAATCTTATTAATGGCATCGATTCATTTCTAATTAAATTAAATGGTTTATATGTTATGTGACTAAATTGTAAGCGAATTTCAATAAATGATTTAAATTGTGACGGCAATAGTTTTGGAGTTGAAATTTTGGGTTCACTCCATATATAAAATTTATTGTCGACTGAAAGAGCTAATGAGAAATCAGAGTGCCGATATAAATTTATATCAATGAACTTTACATTGGTATCAATTTTCTTTGGAAACGTGTTGTTTCTATTCATACCTATACACCCGAATGTGTATATATCACCATCTAAACTAAGTAGTAAACTGTGATGTAGACCACAACTTACTTTTTTAAATGTTACTTTATTTTTCTTCTCATCTACAACTAATAGGTGTTGTGGAGTATAAGTAAAAAGTATAGTTCTTATACCTAATTGTCCAAAGTCATTATAACCCCAACTAAATACTGAGCCTTCCATTGTAAGAGCCAATGAATGTTGTGAACCACATGATATCATTGTTACCGTTTCACCATTAAACGAGTTTAATTTAATTGGCTTCTTTTGATAGTCACCTATGTTTTTCCATTTAAAGGAACCCCATGCATATACTTCACCACCATCTGTTAGTACAATTGAATACCGTTCACGACAACACATTTGAATTACTTTTTTATCACTTAAACTTTGAATTAGTGTTGGTGCATGTAAAATAGGTTCATCTTCATCAATCCCTAAACTTCCTTCACTGTTAAAGCCAAATGAATACACTCTTCCACGTAAATCCCTTGCTAAACAATAGTGAGATCCAGCGCAAAAATCTATTATTTGCTTATCGCATAACTCACTAATAAGGACCGGTCGGTTCACAATATTATTATGTTTCAATCCTAATTGTCCGCAACCGTTTTCTCCAAACCCATAAACTGAGTCATTCTTAGTTATAATGAAATAATTAAAATTTTTAACAAATAAAGCGAATGTCACATTATGTGGAGACACATTTGGAAAAATATAAAGTATTTCTATGTTTTTCCGAATATTTTCATCGAAATCTCTCAACTGCGTAATTTTGTTTAAATATTCTGACATTTTGATGGCAATTATTTTCGTTTAATAACAAATGATTGAGACCTCTTATAGTAATTTCACAATAATGAACACAATCTAATAAAAAATGCTACTTATTACATTTTACATTTTTTATTACAATTTATATTCTTGATGAATACGTTTTAAATTATAATACTTTTTATTATTTAATTGTTCTAAATTTTGAAAATTAAAAATATATATATTAATAGGTAAATTAAATCACCTTCTATAATTTAATGAAATTATGGTAATACAAATTCTTTTAACTTTACAAACAATATTATAGTATAATTGTTGTGGTTAATAGTCGCTTAATATTAGGTTTATTTTTGCTGAATTATTTATAATGTTGTTAAAAACCTTTGTAATTTTTTTATGACGATATTGAATGTCATACGTATACATAAACTATATCCTTTTTGATAACATTATCATAAATAATAAATTTTATATAATATCTATATAAAAAATGATCAAATAATTGTTCTTAAATCGCCGAATATCTGACTAATGAATCAAAAACAATCATTTAGAACAATCGATTTTAAAATTCCCTATTAGCAATTTAATAAACATATAGCTAGAGTTTTAAAGCTTTCGCTCCTTTGAAATAAACTTCTGGAGTGACACCCAGCTCCCACGGAGTTTTTGAAGTGTTCCATGGAGCCTTTGGTGTTTTACAATGTTACCAATAATAATGTTCAAATAACTTAGGAGTAACTGAGGAAAGTTTATTTGTTTACTCCTCTGGAGTTGACGTAACTCCAGAAGTTTATATCAAAGAAGCAGGAGTTTTCAAACGTTAACTATAAGTGTATTATTTTTCTATGTTGGTAAGTCATATCACACTGTTGAGAAAATAAAAAATTACAATTTTTAAGATAATGAATTTATTTATATTTCTTAATACAGTAAAAGCTCGATATAACGAACCCTCAAGGGGTAAAATTTTTTGTCCGTTAAATCGAGCAGTTCGTTATATCAAATGGATTTTAGCTTAAGTTAATAGCCGAAGGGAATCCCTGTTATGTACGTTATAACGAGCTGTACGTTATAACGAGCTGTTCGTTATATCGAGCTTTTACTGTATGCTAGCATTTATTAGCAATTATTATGTTATATAACAGTACTGTATGATATAATATAATAAAATATTTAATTTGACTCACCTCATAAAAGTTTTAGTACGGCTATTAAAGTAGCTCCGTGATTAAATGGGAGCACTTCGACTCTCCTAATGATAACTCGCCTAAAAATATCTGTCCTAAACCTGCTTATCTTTCCCTCTCTATCTAAATATCCCTAAATATCTATCAGAGAAAATTCCGGCATAACTTTACTTTAGGAAACTGGCGTAGATTTAGCTTAAAGTTGATATACATTTGCATTTTGATGTATAGATAAATAATATGACAAAAATAAATGCTCATTTAGTTTAGAAATTATTAAATTAAATAATTATAATATCTCTATAAGTAAGCTAAGTGCCACGTAATGATAAATCTAACTTAACGATAAACGTTGGGTCGCTTTGCGTATTATTAGTTAGGTTATGGTTTATCATTTTCGTGGGCGGCGGTAGCCACCAAGGGGGAAGCTATAATTTTTGTTAAAAAATTATTTTACTTGTCTTCTTTACTTATTTATTTCGGCAGAGATTTATTTTAAACAAAAAGGGTTAAATACGCTCTTCAAGGATATTAAACAAATTTTAGGACAGATATTTTTAGGCGAGTTATCATTAGGAGAGTTATTTTCAGGCGAGTCGAAGTGCAGCCGACCAAATAATATATAAACACATGTTCAACCAGTGAATAAGGAGCAGTCTTTTGTAAAGTAAAGTAAATAATTAAAGCTCAAATAGTTTTATGATATGATAAGGTGTAGTGAAAGAATTCTAACTTATATTAATCTATGGGGAGAATATTTTTTAAAACAGTTATAAAATTAATTCTACAGTTAAGAATTACTATGTAAAATATTCATCTCATTTATATGTGTTATCTTATATTTTAAACTTTAACCTTTAAATTAAGCAAGGGCGAAGTGCACGACGCGCGGCTAATCATAAAGTGTCTTGCCACTTTCCCAAATTGCCTTTGCCCGAATTTTACATTTATTTAAAGTCAACTCAAAGATAAATAAATTCAATAACATTGTAAATAAATAAAATAAAATTTGCGTTTGAAAAATTGGAATAAAAATTTTTTCAGTCCCATTCAATCCCATTACTTAAAATTTCAGTCCCTCCCAGTTCCATTCCCATTATCATCATAAATGGGAATGGGACTCATATTCTATGCTCTAATTTACACCCTAGGAATTGCATTTACAGGGGTAATTTTTGCGACCATTGACATGACTCTCAAAAAAATGTAATAAACTATAAATTTTAATTTTGAGAAAAACTCAAAGGGGGGACCAAGCACTGGATTTTTTAAAAATAGCCCAAAATCTGGATGGTTGGTCATTCTAGCGTGTACAGATGCTACTGGCATAATAATTGCTCGAAAACTATGGACATGTAAAATGCACATCGCAGTCAAAGAATTATAATGTCCGGGGTTTGCACTCACGATCCTTATCGTGGGGTCGAGGTTTACCTAGTGGAAAGGTGTCGGACTCATGATAGGAGGGTGGTGAGTCCTAAGCTCAAAGCTAAAGCTCGCAAAAAATCACTTATGCATTTCACTATTGAATAAATAAAGTCATATATTTATAGCCAAAGCTTCCCAATAAACTGGTTTTCACTAAAGAGATTTCACTATAACGTGAATATACTTTATCTGTTTTGTTATATAACATAAGTTAAATGTCAGATTAAAATTTTAGCAATTGTTAATGCACAACATATGAATTAGTGTATTATTAAATTTTTGGTTATAAGAATAACGCTATTTTAGAAATGTTTAATCCATTTTTTATGAACAGAAGTTTAATATGTGTTTTTATATGCGTATTGTTTTATATGTCAAAATGTTAATAATATGAATGATTAAAATATGTTTATTGTAAAGCTGACTCAGGAAATAAGGATAAGAGCATCAAACATAATGATAACCTTGTTTTACACGATTTAAAATACAGTATTTATACCTATAATAAAGTATAATACCGTATCTAATAATTAATTAAGTTAATAAAATATTATCATCTCTATAGTGAGTGCGATTTTAATTACTATTTTAGTGCAAAATATATTTTTTATTTAGTACAGTAATAAATTATTTGAGTTGACTCTAAAATTAATTATTACATAGAATTTAAAGCCAAAAAGTGATTGATGTTTATTATAAACAAATTCTAATATAAAATCTAATTTATAACCAAAAATGGCCCCACACAAGCGAAATACCAGAAAAGAGAAAGTGCAAGTTATGATTCACCCGCCCAATGGTGAAGATGCCGACCACCCATTTGAAGCTATTGGCGCTAAAATCATCACTGGCCTGACTCAATACAAGCTATTTTATACGCTTTTCTGTTTAGTGCAAGTTTTGGCCATTATTTTGATTTCATTGTATGTCTTTTGGGCTAAAAATTATTTGAACGGATTTTCACTGTCGACTCCGCAACAGGTCTTCAATTATCATCCATTGTTTATGACCATCGGAATGTTAATTCTTAACGGAAACGGTTTAACATTTCATACCATTTATAGTTTATTTTATTTTTTAACTAAACATTTACTTTAATTATAAGCTGTTTGAGTATTCATTATTGACTGGCGCTGCAAAACACTAAAATTAATATAAATTTAGTACTAAATATAGAAAATATAGTAAATTCTTGAAATTAATACTATATTAGGCATCATCCATTTAGTACGTAGACACACATAGGGGGAGGGGGCTAGGCAAATTCTTACAAGCTTATATTTCCATATATGGCGATCGAAACGGAAAAAAGCCTTAGTCTATAGTATAGGAGTATAGACTAAGGCTTTTTTCCGTTTAGATCGCTATATGTTTAACATTAGGTCACGTATGAAAAGGGAAGGGGGAGGGGTCCAAGAATTGACATTTTTTGCGTGCGAACTAAGTGGATGACATGCAATTAGAAATATTTTGAAAGAATTATTTGATATTTGAAAGCTGAATTAAAGTGAATATAAGAACCTGGATTTAGTAGAACCTATTGCTTTAGATGGTAACATATAATAGCATTTGCTGTATTTTTCTATTTATATTAAATTTAATCAAAAAAACTAAATTTAATGCTAAATTTAGCGCTCTGTAGAAAATTTAGTAAATTTAACAGCGCTAGTGTTGACTTAAATTTTGATTTTTTTAAATCAAAAGTTTGCGAGATTTTAGTTGAAATTGAATTAAACTATTGTTTTATTTGAAGGCATATTAATATATCGATTTACGCGTTGGTTGCGATTCAAACAACAGAAATTAATTCACTTTTCCGTTCAATTAATTGCATTAATGGTGTCATTAGTGGGCGTTTACGCTGCCTTTCACTTCCATAATAAGGCAAATATACCGCACTTGTCTTCATGGCATTCATGGCTTGGAATCACAGCAGTGGCTGTTTTTGCGCTAAGTTTATGCGGCGCTTTCTTTATATTTCTATACCCTGGCAGTGGTCCCGCTTATAGCCGAAAAATCCTACCCTTTCATATGTTTGGTGGCATCGCAAACATAGTATTGATCGCTGCGGTTGCCATCGGTGGTATCACTGAAAAAGTTAATTTTAGTTTGAAAACTCCGGCCGAGGCATACAGTGATTTACTCGCACTACCTCTTGTCGTATACTTGTTGGGCATCACAATCGCCATTTTCACAGCTCTTGTTGTATGGCTTGTGACAAAACCAGAATTCAAAAGAAGATAAATTCCTGGCGTTAATGCATTGAAATATAAGTTAAAAAGAGAAGAAATGATTGAATGAAGTTCAGCTCTTTATGTGTAATATTTAATGCAAATTAATATAAAGCTTTTATTTATATTCATATATATTCTTCAAAGCTTTGTATTCAATATTTTATATTTTAAAATTGTGAGTCAACTCAAATTGATAGCTGACTAAGAATAAAATATTTATAAATAAAAAATAGCTTCCGCGCAAATTACGCGACTGTAAAAAATAAGTCACTTTTAGACCCCTACCCCCCTCCTTGCACGCTTTTGCACACTTATACATAACGTTAAGCATATAGTAGAGCATGGGTTTGCACGCTTTTGACTAACTTCCACCCCCTCCCCCCCAAAATGCGTGCGCACTAATTGAACAGCCCCTAAGCTTTTTTGCCAATAATTTTTATGTAGTTCTTTTTAAGGTTTATGTATCTGATTTATGTATTTTAAATATTGTCTGTATTGCGTACTGAATCAGCTAGGGTTATTTTTTTAAATAAGCATTATATTCATAATTTTATTATTTAAATTTTAAAATTACAATTATGAAGCGTGTATACAAAACCACAAAATTTGCATAAATAATATTAAAATATTGTTCATGTTTAAATTACAGTATTATTTCTTTATAGTCAATTGAGTGCCTATATTAAAAAGAACTTATTTCACTATAGGGTGACCAACCGTACAGATTTTGGGCTATTTTTAAAAAATATAGTGCCTGGTCTCCCCTTTGAGTTTGTCTCAAAATAAGAATTTATGGATAATTATCCTTTGGCCCCTCCCTTTATTTTTTAAGGTATCCAGATTTTTACTCCATTAAACTTGGTCACCTTATTTCACTATAAAATTTTATTTTTCTATTAGTTATATTGAATGGACACCTACGCAGTTAATTTATCGTAAGTTACTAGAGCGAGTAGGTTACTCTTAATAAGTTGCTGTAAATTACTAAAAATATAAGAAACATAAAATACATTAAATTTATCTTTGATTATAAGTTTTTACTTTAATTATCATCAAAATCATCAGAAACTAGATCAATATCATAATCAGAACTTAAATTTATATCAAGATTTGAAGAATATTCTTCGAGAACCTCTTCAGTTGTACTGCTCATCACGATTATGGGTCACTTGCCCGAATGACATTTGCCCGAACGGCCACTTGCCCGACTGACACTTGCCCGATTGGACATTTGCCCGAATGGGTCATTTGCCCGAATGGACACTTGCCCGAATGGGTCATTTGCCCGAATGGACACTTGCCCGAATGGGTCATTTGCCCGAATGGGACACTTGCCCGAATGGGTCATTTGCCCGAATGGGACACTTG
>JAQGCH010000763.1:0-19780 GCA_034699485.1 Nanhermannia elegantula | reverse complement strand
GTTAAGTAAGTATTACTCACTCAGTACTCACTTGCATAGGGTTCACAGGTTAGGTTTCATTAGTTTAAGTATTACATGCTTTCTTTGCTATAGCTCTTCCTTAGGGATGATATAAACTTTTTATTTATTATTTCAATAAATTAGGGAATATTTTTGCTATTTTTTAACATTATGTTAATAGTAATTTTACTGTATATACTGTATTAATATAACTTAATGGATATAAACCCAACACTAACATCTATTTGCAACCAATAATTATAATTATTATAAATAATTAAATTCTAAATAATTATTTGTTAGACTTAAACTAAATCTCGTTCAGTTTCAAGCTTACAGTCAATCGACTTCTGTTTAACAACTCTTAAAATAAGGCGTTTTCAATGTTTAGCACCACTCAAATGCCACTAATTTTCATTTTGAGTTAATGGAAATTGAATTTTAATGCAAATGTGATGAGAATATTAATATGGAGTCATATTTCTAATTGTTTGGTTCAGTGCGTTAATTAACATATGAATAATGTCCACAGAATTGCTTTTGATAACGGATAATATGATAGGAATAGGAATTTCGCGGCTTTAGAACTAAATCAATAAGTTTAGCCTCAAATTAAATTAAATTTAGATGTATTTTAATTTTTAAAAAGACAAAAATTAATTACAGGATTAATATTCTCAAAAATTGACAGTAATATTGATTTAACACTTTTAACTAAAAACTTGCTTTATTTGCATTTATTAAGTTAATATTGAGTATATGTGCCTTTTCCAGTGCATACATATATATAAATATTTACTCTAAAATTTCATAATAAATCAATAATAATTCAGAAAAATTAGAAAAAATCAATTTATATATTTATGGCAGTCTCTAACAAAAAATGATTAAATAAATGCTAAAAAAATGTGTTAAAACCATTAAGATATACAATTAAACAGATAAAAAATGCACAACAGTATCGATGAAGTTGAATCGATTTTATTGATTTTCTTCGAGTTGGGATTAACTGGATTTTTCTCTTACTTTTTTTGCTTTGTATCATATGTTTGTATCAAAAGTGTTTCTGTGCATTGAGTTTGATATGATCTGTAATGACTTGAATGACTTTCTTCTTTGGAGCTTTATTTTGATGTTTATCGAGTTCTTTAGAACAATTACATAACTTGTATTGAGTCTATTGTTTGAAACATTATATTTTAGTTGAATCATAAATAAACAAATTTTTAAATAAAATTCCAAATGTGATGCAGAATAAGATTTGTAATGAAAAATAAGAGGCTTTCAAAAACAAGATTATGTGAAATTTAAAAAATCCATAAGTTTTTCTTTGCAATGAATGTGGACTTGATTTATATCTGACGACTAGAATATTAAATGTCAGACTTTCAACTCAAGTAATCTCTTTAAGAGTAATACTTTTGCTAAGAATAACTTAACATTTTCTTATTTTTATATAATTTTCATATAAAAGATTCATCTTTTCTGATTACAAGTGAGATAAACTCATTCATCAAAAACAAAATGTTTTCCACTAAAGTGTTACTAAAATTTTAACAATAAAGCACTCATTCTTCACAACTATCAAGTATTGGGCGCAAAATTTTCATATTTACAAACAATTTGTGATTTTGCTAACTTTTTTGAGCTCAGATACAAATTGTTTTTATTACAGACTATTATTTATGATATTTGTTTGAAATAAGATTAGAATTAATAATAAGAAGTCTTAAATAATTATTCGAAAAGTGAATCGATTTGATAAAATATGTAATTTTGTCATTTACTTAGTAATAGTTAGACATTCATTACATATACTAATGATGATGACATGTAAAACGCATTTCTTTAACAGTAGAAAATGAATATTCGGGCCACGAAATAGTGCTGTATTCGACTCAATTGATTAAAGAAAAATGAATTGCATTTGCAGATGTCATGGGTTCTCTTTATGGGTTGGCTCTAAATAGATTAATTTTTTTCGTGTCCAATCTGTTATTATATCAATAGTCAAATGTTAAGCTTTATGTTCCTGAACTGTATAAACGACCCGAATAAAGATATAACGAAGATATAAATATTTAACTCAACTCTAAACGTGAATAATATTCTGAAACTTCAATGGACTGCTATCAAAAAATTTAATATTATAAATGTGGTTAATATCTCCCTATCTATTGAGAACTTTATTCTCGATGCGATATATATGTTATATTCTGTTTATTCTTAATTGAGATTTATTTGAGATTTACAGTTATTACAGATATAAAGTTAGAAAATGAAAAATTTCTATTGATTTTAGTCAAAAAACTGCCCAACTATTGAATTTAAAGAACTTCTCTAAAATTAAATAAAAAATTCAAGGCTTTAAACTATTAAATGCCTAAACTGATGGTCTGATTCGCTGAAACGTTATCACATTTACAATAAGTGAATTATATAATAATTATATAATATAATAATACGTGAACTTATAAATTGAAGGAAAAGATTGAAAATCAACTGTACCTTTAAATAGACAGAAATACTTATTTGTGAATACAATAGCTTCACAGTCACATTCTGTGAGACATCGTTAAATCATAATTACCTGAAATACTGGATACTGTTTTCTCTTTTAGAATCTCAGACTTCGTACAGAATCTTATGTTATTTATAGCTTGTATACCATAAAAAACTATAATATCCTCTGTAGAGTCTATAAATTTTGGACGTATTTCTAAGAATAGCTGCAAAACTTGTGATACGAATGCAAAGGAGATTCAGTTATATTACATTCTGATCCCATTAAGTGATCGCTGAATTTCTCTCAATGGGTAGAAAGTCATTTGAAGTGGTTTTAGATGCGATACACGAGTCAACCTTTCTTAGAATTTTGTAATCAAAATAATTGTTTTCTTTTAATAAATTACGAAACACTACAAATTCGGGGGTAATTTAATGGGATATATCCTCAGTTTTAATTATCGAACAAGTCTTACAAACCCATAAAGTTTGGAATCATTGACTTTAAGGCACTTTTAGTATTTAAACCTCTGAGGCTTCTAATAAAAGGTCATATAAACAGAATGAATCCAAAATAGAAAGAAATGCCTCTAACTTGCAAAAGTTTTCAGTGGGGTTTCATATTCTGCTTTGTGTATACAATATTATTGCGCGATAATAATTAAATTCACCAAAGACTCAACGATTAATCTTCACTCCAGTTATCTCATAAACCTTAACAAATTTATAAGCCTTTATTAGGTCTTAATTATTAGATTAAATTTAAAGTTTAATTCATTTTGTGCTCAAGGCTTAAACTCAACTAAGATTTTGCAAATTCTAAAGATAATTGAGAAAACTTTTACACAAAGGATCATTTAATTCTTTATTTAAAAGAAAAAGATAAAAATGTAGTGAGACTTCAAAATTTAAAGAAAACAATATCTACTTTACTGATTGTTTTGTTGTGTTTTTACTTACTCTTTAAGTTAATGCTTAAGAGTTAGATATTTGTTTCACAAAAACATTCTGTGCTCTGCCGTACAGCACTAGTAATGGAAAGAGAAATAAATGCAATCACTTTATCCCAGCTCTATGTGAATGAAATGTTTTCTCAAGAATATCTATAAGGATATTCCACACACTTATGAGTTGAATTCGGATGAAAATTAGTCGAAAAAATATTTTTTACAGAAGTGGATTTTCATGAAAGCATTTATGTCAAAAAAGCAATATATGTGATAATATGAAAAAGTATTTCTCTGTCTGTTTCGCTATTTATAGCCTTTCCATCTTCAGAGAGTCATAAACGCCTTTCAAAAGATCATATATTTTATATAAAGTAAATGAAGGATATAATAGCCTAAAAAGAGTGAATCAATACTTGGATATCAACTCTTTGCTATATTAAAACACTATTTATAAGTTGCTTAAAACGTGTGCTCTTATTCTCCTAAAGAGTGCTATTATTTATCACATCTTTCACACTGGGGTTCAATTTTATTATTATTATATAATTACTATTTATATTATATGTAAATAAACAATGTTTTATCTTCTGTTGTATTACATAATAACTATATATTCAGCAAATATATTATGTGAACCATTTTTAAGGAACCATAAAATCACAGTAACTTTAATTTAATTTCTAAACTATTATGATATATCGGTTTCAAAAACGGGAAGTCCTATAAATCATGATTTATCACAAACTTGTAATATTTTAGTCAAAAGAATGAAAGAGTATTTATAGTTAGACACTGAAGAGATAAGTGGCAAAAATAGAAGCGGTAGTGTTTTTCAACAATGACAATCCCTGAGAGATGACAGAGTTTTTTTCACTACAGCTTCTATTTCAAGATAACTAAACTTAAAACTGAACCCAATGTCACGATAATAGAAAATTTTCACTCAATCATAGCTCAAATTATATTCTTATATTCACATTATTTAGATATTAAAAATATTTAATTGTGTTTATTATACCTGTATTCTAAAAACAGTAAAATGTAATTTTTACATAAAATTTAATATTAGACTATCAAAGCTTTTTTTGAAGAATTTTTAAAAATTATATTAAGAAAAGTGAATATTTTAGCTTTTAGTTACTTACTAATGCTGTTAATGAAGGCAAAAGTTTATTCCTTAGAGATAAGATTCCGTGACATTTGGTTTCAAGCTCTTAACTAATTGCTGCGTAAGTTAATAAGAAGGCATACGCCTGTCATTCAAACTTAAAATGAAACTGACTCTTATGAAAAATGATCAAAACTTTGAAAGTTTTTTCAATGAAATTCAGTCATTTGTTTGAATACTAAAGTAGTTCTAATAATACTTTCGGGTATTATTTATTTCTTGAATTATCTTTAAGTACTCTCTTGTTATTCAAATATTTTAATCAATGTTCTCAATAATATGAGCCTCTCTTTGAAGTGAAACTTTGTCCACCAGAAAGTTTCTAAAGAAATTTTCTTTTTCAACACTACAGTCTGTACAATAAATATTCATCAGTGATATAAATCTTTCCATTTAAAGCACTATTGAAATTAAAATATTTTAACAAAATTAAACTATAGAACAGTTTTATTGCACTTTATATAATATTAGATATAAATATTGTTAGTTTTAAACATATTTAGTGATTACCTCTGAGCACAAATAGTTAGCACTGCATATAAAACTCTTAAAATATATATACTCTTGAATTAATTGTTGAGAATATTAAATTTTGCTTTAGTTTAAGTGAAATAATTTGATCTCTTATAGCAAAAGCTTTTGTTAATTTAAAAGCAATTATTTACAAAAACTTGAATAAAGTTGAAAACAAACTTTCTAAGAATTATCGCTAATCTAAAAGTTTTGAGGCTTAACCAAATTTATGAGAAATCACGTAAACTTACTTTAAAGACTCCATAAGTATGTGAAACTATTCTCAAATTGAAAAATTATGAAACACTCATTTGAGACAAGATGTTTGATAAAAGAAAATGCTTCGAGTCTTACATTGAATTCTATTTTATCACATCCTGTTTCTGAATAAATTCCATATATTTTCAAAAAATGTGTTTTCAGACATAACTTATATCGAATAATATTTAAAAATAGAATAAAAGGCATAATCGAAAGAAGATAAGTTAAAAAGCATGACCTGAATAATAAACATCAGTTCAATTGTACCCAAAATCCTTCTATTGATGATCAGTGTCTGACCTATTTTCTAGTCATTCTATATTTTTAACGCATATTAGGGTTTTTTATGTATGGCTTCAATTATTTTTAAATATAATTCAAATACGGGTAATAGAAAAGAGTTTAAACAATTGGCTTAAAATTATTACTTTCAATGTTTGAAATTTTTCAAAGTTTAACTTAAATTATAAGGAAATATATGTTATTTTGAATTAATATTACTTATTATGTTAGTATATAATGACTGACTTTAAATATTATAAAAGCTTACAAAATAATAAAGTTGATGAAAAATGATTACGAAGTACTCGTTAGTAGCTCAGAGTGTTATAGGTACCAGAAATTGATTATTGAGTAATCCGTATTAACGAATTAGTTGTCGGCAGAATAATATTTATTGAGAAAGGTTGAGTGCATTCCATATCGAGTGAATCTATCCGATGTTTATTTCTAGAGCAAAAATAGAGTTATCATCATTAACAAAGCTGACTCTATCACTACTTTATGAACCTTTTGGCAATTGATGAAGGAGTGAAAAATTGTGCGCTTTTTTGTTTAAAATTGTTTAATATTTGTGTATAATGTTTGTATTTTTGGGACGATTTTTGGCCAGTTTTAAATTCAACCTTATTTCCAAAATGATTTGAAATTTTTATGCTATTGTGAACCCTATTTTTTGTTTCATTGACTAAGTTATCAATGGCATAGATTAGAGAGAATAATGTAAGTTCTTCATGAATGCATTGGAAAGTCCATTCATGTACTCTAATACTAAACGACATGGATTTCAGGAGAAAGATTCAAGTTTTAAGAATTTATATATCAAATGAATTTTATTTCTACACATTCTAATCACCGATATATCTCATGAGTAAAACATTTACAACTTAAGAGTTATTAAATATTAATTGTTAATGAATTCACTCAAAAAATAACGAAAACTACGAGCCCGAGTCTTGCGATCCTATGCTTAAAGACCTTAGAGCATGAGCATGAGCATGAGCCTGAGCCTGAGCCTGAGCCTGAGCCTGAGCCCAGCTTCTAAATATGAGGCTCTCCACTAAAGTAATAATACTTCTTATAACACTTTAAGCCATTTCTAGTAATCCAAAGTATCTTACGGTCATTGCTCTCCACAAAATCATTATAATGTTTCTATATTTTGGTTCTTTAATTAAAGTGGTGGATGACTTGATTTTATGATTATGGTCACCTTTAATAGCAAAAAGATTGTCAAAACAAATAACTCCAGTATTTCTCAGAATTCTTAGACATTTAAATCTCAGAAATCTCTAACTGTTTGTAATTTATTTCTAGGATTATACTAATTGGCCATTGAGTTAAGCCTTAATAGCACTATAATGTTAATAATGATGATAATAATAAAACTATGGCTTTTCTCTTTAGTTCTAACTTTTAAGCTGAAGACTAGTATATAATACTATTTAATATATAAGATATCATTTTTATGACGGCCTCTAATATATACAAAATGATGACACGCTCAAAATGAAAAGTTTACTTTCTATTCAATATGAAGTGTTTTCATTGTAATATTTGAAAAGAACAAATGACCAAAATATTATATAATTTATTATACAATATAAATGAAATATATAAATAGAAAACTTTATTATCAGTTACTATCTCTGAAAGGTATTTTGATTTAGTGAAAGTACTTTTCAAAAGATAAAAGTGATACTAAAGTCAAAATATAACTCTAGTATTACGACATTTAATTATATTCAATTAAGGGCAATGTTGTACTAAAGGCCATAAATAATTGTTGTACACAATGGAACAAATACAGTATTTGAGTGGACAGAGTTTTTAATTTTTGCAGTTGTTGAGTGAGTTTCCATAACAGAAAGCATAGTTTGATATCGAAAAGAAATTGAAGTGCTTTTTATCAATAATCCACATCTTGCAGAGAAATAAATGGCATGAAGTCGGTCATCCATAAAGAAGTGCATCATTTCTAGCCTATTGCTGGACCACAATTCTGTTGTCAAAGAAGAGGCTAAATGTTAGTTCTTTAATAAAAGTCCTTCTTTTCACTCTGTGTACAAGTATTCGTATTGTGTAAAAAGAAAAGTGAAGCAAAAAGGTATTGCTGTACACAACAGGAAACTCATCAACACTTTGCTATTTAGTGTTATTAGTGTTGGTTATATTAAAGATTATCCCTTCGTATAAAAGTCATATATCACATAAGTGATAACCAACAGTAATCTTTTTGTGACAACAGTAACCCATTAACTTTATGACAATATATGCTACGAATTATTTAAAGCTCGTTTGAGTGCTTGTCTTGTGGCACATTGTTTTCCAATTGTGTTCTCTCAACTCCAAGAGATATTTGGCCATTAAATACTCAAAATAACTCTCGATGTAAAGGATATTCCCATTCATTTTTCTTTTTAAGTTTATAAATCGATTTTTCCGAAAAATTGAGTTTTTCGTAGCTGTGGTTAAAGTCCACAAAAGATCACATCTCAGTTGAAAGTTATTGCATTATATTCGCCAATATTTTATATTTTGTTAGATATTCAGTCAAATTGATTTTTTATTTTACATCAATTCGAAGCTGTCTTCTCAATATACTTATAATAGCATTAAATCGCAAATATTTTTATTATTCAAGTTTTTGAATGTGTAATGTGTTATATATAGCATATAAATAGCATCAAATTGAACATTAGTTTCATTAAACAATTAATGATTAGCGCAGAAATAAATTTAATTTTTCTAAAGCTTTGATCCAAAAATTATTCATCAAAAAACTTAATTTGAAAAATAATCGTTTAGTTTATATGCCACACAATTTAGGGCTAAATGAGGTTCTGATGCAAATATGTATTTTAACTTATTTTTAACAATTTATTTTGTGATATTATGGATGTGTTGATAAAGCGTAAAAATTGAAGAGAAATAGCTCTAAAAATGTTAAATTGTCCATCGATGCGATGATTAATGATTTTAAATTTAATTCTTCATAATATATCATAATTTTGCAAACTATTTAATATTTCAATTTTGTAATAGATTTTATAGTTTTGTTCCCGAAGTTATAGACTTTTCAGATCAATGAGTTTCATGCCTTTCAAACATAAATTTCCAGAACAGCTTTGATGTCAACAAATTGTTGAATTAGGACTAATACAACAAAGAAGATTTGATGCGATTTCTATGTGACAAATACAGTATATTCGAGCAAATATACTGTAATTTATTAAGGCCTGTATTTGTGTTGAATACATTGCTACAACTGTCAGCAGTGACAAAACTCTCAATGTTTGACCAAACTATTTCTCTATAAAAGGAACACAACCTATGTATTAAGTGTTTCATCAGAATATTCAGCCAATTATGTTGATTTGAATTTACCTTTTCTACCAAAATATTGCTTTTTGTGTCAATTTTATATACGACTAATGGATTTTATTGTTATCTATTTATATTTGTTTTTATATTTTGAGTTAAAAATTCAACTCAAAGTTGATTTCAATTTAATAAAGGAATTTAAGATTTTTAGCTTTAAAAAGTGGCAATTTAAATAAGCTTTAGCATCCTTTAAGGACATTTAGCTGCACAACAGCTGTGCTATCAAAGAGAAGGCAACCTTATGCTAAAAAATTATTTTCCTTCCTTATGCAGAATAACTTGGAATATTGTTATGCAAAATAGATTCGATCATAAACTTACTTTCTTTTACTGCGATAAATCTGAATTTTGATACTTAAGTTGTAAATAAATAAAAAAAAGTACTCACTAGTGGTGAGAACCTGATTCCAAATCCCATTTATGATGGGATTGATTGGGATATTAAAGATGTAAAATTAGCAAAATATTTCACTTGAAACTAATTTTTGCGCCTGTTTAGGCTTCTAATACTTTAGATAAAGAATTAACACAAATAGCTTTTAAAGCATGCGAACAAATTCCATAGAAATATTAATAACATGTTCTTATACCTTATTTTTGAAACAATGTATTTAAATAGAAAGCGTAATGTCATGGGATTGGGAATGGGACTCCAAATTTTGTGAATTCTGACCACTAGTACTCACTTACTATGATGATAAAATATACATGATAAAGTTATTTTGATTGTATCGTTTCTCAATATACTAGATATTCATATCATAATTATAATCTAATAATAATTCAGTAAAAATCCTCAAAATATTTCAAAGTTTTATGCCTTTTGTGGTATATTTTATTGAAATTGTGAGAGCATATGAAGATATCTTTATGTTTATGGTATAAGATTATATATCACACTTTCATATCATATTTATGTGAGACATTAAGAAAATCTTTTTTATAAGTTATCAAAAAAGTTTTTTCACTTCGATATTTCGTAATCTCTATATTGAACCTGTTATGTCATTAAAGAGATCTTTTTAAGGCTTTAATATGTAGTTTTAATCATTTCCCATATACTCACATGGCTTATACTGAGAATATAAATAAGTGCAAAGTTCTTTTTAAAATCTTTATGATTTTTGTTTTGCAATTCAATTTTTACTCTCAATACCAAATGTTTTAATGAGATTTAATGAGTGTCTTAAAAATAAACTAATTATATACTTTTAATCTTTTAAAATCATTTGAAGTATTATTAACTACCGATAGTGAGTTCGAGCCCATAATCAAATTTCTGTATGAATGACGAATCCAATAGCCGTTTATTGATTAATATTTTTTGTTTATTAAGTTTTTTAATTATCAAAAGTTTAATTAAAATTTGATTTGAATAAAGTTGACAACAATATAGTTATATACCAATTATATATAGATATTTCTCAAATATGTTTTCATTTTTGAGTTTCTTATTAGTTAGTTATTATTTGATATAAATTGTTTTACCACTAGTTTATAAAAAACATTTGCAGAAGGGCTTAGACTTTTTTGTAACTCATTAGTATTATACTCAATACCTCTTCGAATTCCTATGACGATGAAAGCACTTCATCGACAAGAGCTCTGGTCGTCCCCAGCGATTCAATTGTTAGTTTATTGAGTTTATAGAATAAATCCTTGAGTATGGAAACAGTCACTGAATTATTCTATCATTTAAGAAACAGAGCAAACCAAATAAGTTATGTAAAAGTTGTGATAATATTATCATAAGTAGAAACTTTTGCAACTCTTTTCATGTATTTTGTGGTGTGTTGTGTGCGTGTGAATCGTGAAAATTTATTTTCAATGCTTATATTTATATTTGTCCTGTCAATAACGTTGATGATGTTGACACAAATTTAACTGAACTCATAGAACATTTTTATATCATTTCTCTCTTATAGATGCGGTGGCATTAAGTCTGTCAAAACTTTCAACTACTTCACAAAATGCATTAAGTTGTGAAACATTGCTTTGAGTGCTTTTAACATTTTCAACAGCTCTAATAAAATTTTATTTTATTAAACTTTGTTTAGATCAGACATTATGTAAGTTATATATCAAAATGTGTAGTCGTTATTTCGAGAAATGTTAAATTTATAAGTCTTACAAAAATTAAGTCGATTTTAATAATTATTATAGTATTGAATTGTATGAGAATTTAATTTAACTTTATATCAGACAAAAAAATGGAAGAAACAGCTACTGCTGTATTAGATATGTGCGCCGACGGCTGCCCCGATATAATGGATTGCAACACTTCATTATACAACATAACGACATCAGTATTTAATTACACACTTTGCTTAAACACAACCCCGAGCATCCCCATTAATATTGAAGACACAACTCCATTGCCTGTTTATAGAGATCCTGAATATTATTCGATGCCCTATCGAATAATTGGTACCATTTTTCAAGGAATCATTCTTATTGTTGGTGAGTATATATGAATAGCAAAAATATTAATAAATTTTTTAAAATTATTTAACATTTTATTCGGTATCTTTTCATAATGCTCTATAAGTTTTGTACCGTATATTATAACTAATTTTTAAAAATAAAATTTTATAGCATTTGGTTTTGGTATTTGAATTATTTTTAAGTAAGGAAACAATTTAATCACTTTTTGAAAACTTTGACATTTCTTTTTATAACACATTGGCTTTCAGTGAAATCTGTTTCTAATCTCTAACGCGTGAAAAAACTTGAAATGATATTTAATCAATAACCTTACTATGTTTTATCTCATTTATTCTGCTATTCCTAGTCTCCAAAAGTTCAATTAAGCAAATTGTTATTCAATGGACATTTTTATCAAAACATATACAAAACTTTTGACGTTAAATTGTTAGCTTATCAGAGCTTTCGGCCTGATTTTTATTTAATCCATTGAAAACCTCTATACCAAGCGTCGTTATATAAATAATTTATGTATTTTTTCACACATTAGAATTGCAAATTTTAATTTGCTTCTACTTTAACTATGAATACAACTAATCGATAGATTTTGTTTTCTATTTGATCCGAAAAAGGAGTTTTAGGGAATATAATGGTTGTAATCGTGGTATTCAAAACACGAGGAATGAAAACACCAACCAATTGCTATTTAGTGAGTCTATCAGTCGCTGACCTCATGGTATTAGTGGCTTCTGTGCCAAATGAGATGATAGCCTATTACTTGTTAGGCGATAAATGGATATGGGGACGGATCGGTTGCGGACTATTCATATTTTTTCAATACTTCGGGATCAATGCTTCCTCATTATCAATAACTGCCTTCACAATAGAGCGATATATAGCTATTTGCCACCCGATGAAGGCTCAAAAGATGTGTACCGTTCATAGAGCAAAACGAATTATAACCGGTGTTTGGATATTCGCATTCATATATTGTGCCCCATGGCTTTTCCTCACCAAAACTGTGCCAATTTATTACAAGGGCCACACAGATATTGAAACCTGCATTTTCGCGCTATCCAGAAAATATTATAAGGGTTACTATTTTGCTGATATGATACTGTTCTACGTTTTCCCTTTATTGCTATCGTGTGTGCTCTACGGGTTCATCGCAAGAATTCTATTCAATAATGAGTTGTCACAGAAATCTGGAAATAGCAAATCACGAAATGGCAATTCAAGTAACTTAAATGCTGCTGAATATAAGAAATCCACTTCAAATGACGCAGCGAGAGTTCAAGTAAGAAATAATTCTCACCTTTTATATCAATTATTTATAAGTTTGACAGTTTTCGACTAAAAGCACAATTAATATTTGGGTTCTACTCGACAGATGCGATGCCATAAATTTGTTTTATAGTACACTCCATTCCTATTAAATCAATACTTAATAATAAACCCGATAACACATGATATATGATAGAAACTGAATATACTTATAATTTTGATCTTTAATAATATTAAAATTTTTCAAACTTGAAAGCCATATGTTTTCACTTTATCTCTATTTGAGATTAATTATTGGCTAAATTTATTATAACTCTCTTCTATCATTGCAATTGTTTGATGTTTGCCATTAATTTGATAGTCACAGAAGCGTTACTATCAATAGCATTCAGATAATAACTAGAATGTAATGGTACTGATTCTCTTCTTTAGACTATTGTGTATTTGTTGTGTATCTGTTGTGTATCAAATGTTTTACTAATAATCTCTTCAAGGAATTAATTGTTATTTTTATGCAAATCACAAAATATTTAATCAAACTTTATATCTAATTCTGGTATTGTTTTCAACTATTATTTCGATCACATCTTCGTTTAACTTTAAAAGTAAATTCATTATAAAGACTCGATATCTGCTTGTTTGGTGACAAATAAAACTAAACCACAATATTTCATATGTGTCCTCTCCTTAACCATTCTCTTATACAAATAGAAATAAAATATATTTGTCAAGAAATGAGTCCATTCTGTGTGGTTTTGAGCATAGAATGAAGTATTAAATCAGAAAAAGTTCAATTCACGAAAAGATTTCAAAATGAAGTTTCATTCATGTGGTAAATTGATAGAGATTTTTATGAAGACTTTCGTATTTTTTATGAGTTTGTTACAAATTTTTTTTGTAATTATTTTTTATATTCAATGAACCAAAAGTTCTTTCTTTTTCTTCAATGTAATGAATTATTCATATTTTTGTGTAAAAGTAATAAAATTTCTCGGAATAAAGATATTAAAAAATGTACGGAAAAGCTTTTTGTAAAAGATTAAAATATTAATTTAATTTTTGAAATTCAAATGCAGTCACGTTCCAAAGAATTCGCTTTTATATCATTAGATTTGAATGTTTTCAAAATACACTTATGATTAGGTTTAGTAAGAATATTAAAGTGTTGTTAAGTGCTAATTATTCTGCTAAAAGAGATCATTGAGAAAAGTAATAAGTGCTTCAATTTAAAAACTTCATTTACACTAATTGTTATATATTTCAAATTTTGCTCAACACATAATTTTAATTTTACCCAAATTTGTTCGCCAAAGCCGCCCATCAACTAATAGTACAATTATGTTTTGACTTCTGTTTAGTGCACATCTCACCCCATTGTTTATTATATTTTTGTAATTAATTATACATCAGTTCTAATCATTAAAGCCCATGTCATCGGACTAAAGATAACTTTAGTCGGCAATAAGTCTTGAAAACTTCAAAGCATTTCAACGTAAATAATGATAAACCAATATTTAATTCTAATTTTTAGTCATTTACTGCCAAATATATGTAAATAACAGCGGCCTCCCATTGTTGCACAATATGAGCTAAAATAAGATAAGTTTCGCAATACTGATACAGTTAATTAACAACAATAATTATAGATTTAAGTTTACTTAGCATTAGCTCTCACCAGTTCATTAGCGTTAGGTAGCATTTGAACGACGCCCACATTTGAAAGCGTGAACTTTTTATTAAACTACTTCTGATTAAATGAAAATATTATCATTTCTACTTCATTTTCATCACTTGTGTTCTGATTTCTCACATGATAGCGATATCACATAATCTATTGTTGTATATGTGATAAATTCTCTCAATCTCTGCGTGCAATGAAAGAATTTCTATCTAATGAGTTCGCTTTCCTGATTAATAGGAAGTTCGGCGGATAGGAAGAGCTTTCAATGTTCCAAATGGTGTTCATTGTTAGATCGCTAACCATCTGCCCGAAAGACCGATAGTAAAAAATAGCAATTTTTTACGTGAAATTTTTTTTATTCGTTAAATTAATAATTTTTTTATGAAATAAAAATCTTATCACTGGAAACAATGCGGCAAAAAATTGGGTTAAATGGCACAGAAAATCATGAGTAATAAGGAAGTATTGGCTATTATCTAAATAGGGATTCTTTGAGCTCACTTTATATTACTATTGTTTAAATTCATTACACAGCAGAATAAAAGTTTTGTCTAATAGAAAATCAATAAAAACTCATTTTAAAGTTAAAATTCACTAAATTTTGAAACTTAATCTATTTTTGCATAAAAACATTTATTCATTATAGAGTTTGAATAAGTTTTTGATATTAGATTTATTAGAATTTTTCAAATCATTTGTAAACATTTTTATTTACTTTTTGAGAATAAGTTTAGTATGGAATTAATGTAATTTCTATCATAAGGCTATTCGGTTAAATGGATAGGAATCACAAAATGATTATATGTTTGACACAACAGTCCCAAAACAATTTAAGTAATCGCACACTTGTCTCTCACATGTTTCAGATGTTTTCATCATAACTATCAATACAAAAACATGTTTTTACTATTTTTGTTCACATGTGATATTTATGTGAGGGAAATATGTAAAAGAAAATACCAATCATTTATTGCTCAGGAATGTTGTATCAATTTTCATGTTGAATGCTGTGAGAGATGAGACCATAAAGAGTTGGCATCATTTCGTTCAAAAGACAGCAAAGAGATGAACGAATACCTAAAAAATTTGTGATCGAACGTAAACCGAAACTCAAGACTTGACTAATTCTGATACCAGTAATAGGCAATAGCTTTTTATATGCCAGAAAAAGATGGATCGGTTTCGTTATAGCATAGTATATATAGCTCAACAGTAACAAACTGAAAATGCTGGTCACATCTCAGCAAGAAAGTGCAGGAAATGCTTTCAGATCTATAATCATGCTCTATCACAAAAAATTAATAAATTATTGTTGTTCATAATTATTGTACTATTAACATGCTGGTAGGGTCATAGGGGTAATAGAGGTCATTTCAAATCTACTTTAAAAGCTCTAATTTAAATACCTCAAGAATGTTAACTCCAATCAGAATAATGAAGTATGATGGTGATCAAAATACGGCTACCAAATTCATATAGGTGTTTTTAACTCTATTCAAGCTTAAAATTTATTTTAATGTATTCGTCTTTTATGTAAAATGCTATGAATTACTTAAAGTCAAACTATGCTTAAACTTTAACATTCTAAGAAGACTTAAAACCATGTTTTGTTATACAGTAGCTGTTTATTACTTGCATTTAAGATGAATTGTCAACCTTTGCATTTTTTTAATATCAGGAAATCACAAAATGAACATTAGTTATATTATTACATAATACCGTACAAACATTTTATATGCTCTGATATTAAATGAAATGAAATTTTTCAAAATAAAAAAAATACTTTTACTTCCATCAGTTTTCTTTCAATGTTAGGCATAGAATTATTTTACCCAGACTTGTATTTTAGTCAATTTTAGTGACAGTTGTGTTTATTACAATTGAAGTTATGACAAATAAAATTACAACAAATGAGTATAAAATATTTCTTTATCTTTCTTTTTTAATAAAAACTTACTTCAGTTTCAATTTAAAGAAAGTTCTAATGGAATCTCATTAAGTGATGTCGTTATGGGAATTGAATTTCTAAATTAAGAAGTAAAATGATATTAATTGGCTGAACACCACTTTCTTCTTGAGTCTGTTCAGAAATATTGAGGTTAAATGCATTTTATATTTTAAATTAAGCCCAAAATTTGAAAGTTGAAGATTTCAAGATTTGAACTTTGATTGAATCCGAAATGTTTCACTGCATTGAACAAATGTTTGATACGATGAACAGAATAATAGCAATGTTTACTTTAAAAGCTATTGCTATTACTGAAAGTGATGATGACAGCAATAAAATCAAATACTTTGACTTAAAGACGTTTTAAGTTTGATATGATGTTCAAATCTATCATTTCAAACAAAAAGTATATGAATCACAATAAAGAAAAAGTTGACTTAAAAATATTCAAAAGAATAATTAAACTTTTCCTTTTTAACCCTTTTTTAAACAAACATAAAAATGATAGAAATGATAAGTATTAAAAGTTTTAGTACTTTCCTATTACTTAATCAATACTTTTAACAATTATTCGCTTTTTGGTTTGATATGAGTTTAATTAAGTAATACATTAAATTCGACATTAATCTAAAGTCACCTCATATTAAGCCAATAATGTGAGTAAAACAAGTGAATAATCAATAAATCTTTATTGGCATCTCTATCAACATAAGATAGTATACCTGTACTTAGAAAGTCATAATAAAAACTATTTTTAAATAACATAATTTATATATTGACTAAATTTATTTAAGAGATGAGATAAAGCTTTCAAATGTATTTTTGAGTTCTTATCGCTAGTGGTAAGTTATTCCAGTGCTTCACTTCTTCACAGAATATTGTGCTGCATAAAAAGCTTTTTGTAGCCAATGGAGGATTTATAAAGAGGTAATTCATTCCAATTCTGGAACTTGTTCTGTCCTTATTTAACTCGAAGATATTTTGTGAAAAGTCAGATCCGATTCCATTTATAGATTTGTAAATATAGATCAGGGATTGATACTTAACTTCATTTTGTTAATGAGCGCCACTTGAGTTTTGAAAATAATTGGGTACTCGACTCAGTAGAACCAGAATTTGTTATAACTCTTGAGGCCTTTTCTGGAGTTTGATTAAAGTGTTTGAGATAAGTATAAAGAATGAAAAATAAGCGTTATATGTATTGATTAGGAAACAAATTAAACTATTAATACTTAACAATACTTCTCTAACAAATGATAAAATAATATTAATTTATTATTTATTATGCTTGCTTAATCTCAATATTACTGTCTTACAAATAAAATATTCTTAAGGGAACTTTTCTCTTTATAACATTCTTATGTATACATTATTAAAGACATGGAAATGAATGAATAAAATATTCAAACTATAATTTTAAGTACAATACTAGTAAATTGTTTATATAAACTTAATATCAGATATTAAAGGTTAGCGATTTCAATAAGAGGCCTTCTAATCATAACCACAGACTCGGTTAACCATTTAATTTTTGCAGTTATGATAATTTTTTATATACTAATTCATATTTCATGATAGATAGCTTTTTGACTTAACTATTTAGAGCTGACATTAAAATCAATATTTTTCAACTATAGCTAACGATTTTGTGGGTGAAAAATAAGAGTAATATATTATCAAACTTTTCTGGAAGAATACATAATTACTTTTGATTGTTTTTTAAAATTAAATGAAAGTGAATGCAGAAAAGCTTGAGTTGCAAACAAAAACTTATGCGGCAGTAAATCTAAATTAGTTTTCATTAAAATCAAATTTTTAACACAAAAATGAACTATTAATTGACACTTAAGAAAATCATAAGTATTTTATTATTATATCAGTACAAAAGACATTTGAAAATTATTAAATAAATAGTTTCTTTTAACCACTTATTAATGAACGCAATTTAAACTCTATTTAACGTTAGTTCAAAAGTCAAAAACAAGACAAATTGAAACTTTGTGTATCCTTTCTTTCATTATTTATTTGTTAAAAGCTTGGAATTAATGTTTACATTGGAAAACATGTTGATTCCAAACTCTATTACTAAAAAAATATGCCGACAAAAGTCAAAAATTCAAAGGGATTTTAAAATTCTGTTAAAAATAAGAAAAGGGAAGAGTTGTGGTACTGTTTATGAAGCATATCAAATAACAGTTCACTAAAATGTTTTATCATTTATACAAAACTGTATAAAAAACTAAATCTTTTCAGTACTTTAAATGTTGAAATCTTCTCGAATTTCAATATTTAAATTTGAATATAATTTAAAATTCTTATGAAAGTAAAGTTTTTTTTGATGAAACTTCTTATAACTTAGTAATTCTGATGAAATTGAGTTAAAATGTACTCAAAATTCAAAGCTAACTTGGGCTTAAAATCTCTGAACTATTGATAATTTAAGAGAATTCCAAAAAATTGTTATGAAAAACATGAATTTATGCATTAATAATAGAGAGAACATGTTTCAGAGACATGTGGCCCGAGTGGGAGAACTCATTATCTCAGAGTGATGTACAATACCAGTCCATAGCTGACAGCCATTCTCATCCATATAAAATTTAAATATATTACAAGTAACTTATATTAGTATATTATTTGACAAAATAATGCAAAATTGTTTCAAAAATCATTATTTATAGAATCGAATTTACTCTCGAATATTAAAATTATTTAAATATTTATTTAAAAAATATCAGTTTATTCGCTTAATCTACTATTCGATTAGATTCAAATCTCGACTAAGAGTTAGAAACAGAGAAAACGCCGTAAGTCTTACATCCAATTGAATCCAGTATTTGCTTTGAGTCACATTAAGTCACATTCCGTATTACAGTATGAATGCATTTAACTGACATTTATTATAATTTCATATTAAATGGATTAAGATATGAATAATTGATAATTGTATACAAAATGTTGATTAAATGCCATCATAATTAAGCGAATCAGTTCTAAAAATAGTTGGAACAAAACTCAATTACATTAAATCTTTTGGGTTCGGGTTTAGGTTTAGAACCAAATCCAACCAAAATGAGTCCTACTTTTTTAGCTTTAGTCCAATTACTTAAATGGTGGGATAGAAGTGATTGCAGAACACATTCCGCTAATTTTTTCATCACTGATGAGTACCTCAAAGTATTTATCATTCGTTTTGTTTGTTATGAAAGTTGAAAAAGCATTGCTGATCGATAATTGAAAAAGTGGTCATTTGAGTGAAGAGCCATCACATACTCTTCCAACAAAATGTTATTTCATGCAAAGATATCAGTTGCTATAGAAACTTGTGTTTTAGCTCAAGTTGGTTGCAAACAAGGGCTTCACTGTTCAATCTCTTATTTGTT
>JAQGCH010000762.1:0-19780 GCA_034699485.1 Nanhermannia elegantula | reverse complement strand
TGCTGAAGAGTTCAATTTCTCTCAGAATTTTCAATAATATTCTGAATTTAAAATAAAATTGTATTAGTAATATCTTATTAATTAAATACAACTTAAATTTAGATTTTTTTATAATTTATTTCGATAAATTCAAAATTCAATAAAAATGCGATCCAACCTACTTGTTATTACCTGATAAGTACTCATTTATTACTTTGTAAATTTTTAGAACAACAAAGGCTTAATTATGTCTTACTTTAGTAAAAGTCATGACTGATAATAAATTAATAAAATTTAATCTATAAATCAGTATTGAAATGAAATGTTATGAATTTTGACTGAAATTTAAATATTAATCAACAGAACCAATATTGAAAATGAAGCCGAACTCAAAACGTTGATTCCATCCGAAATATTAGCAAACCTTCATCTTTTGTTAGAATGCTAAACATGTAGTTTAGGATTTACATGGATTGGCATCATTCATTTTTAAGGCAAACAGTATTGCAAAGTAATGCTTCAATTATATAAAATTCTTCGTTGAAATAATGTCGTCTTTTCCTTAGTCATCATCGCAAGCAGTATGAATGAATCGGAAAAAGGGTTATCGCTTTAGTTATTTTATGTTATGTCTTTCTTCAAACAGGAACTAGACTTTTTATAAAAGTAAATTCGTTATGGCAATGATCAAGTCTATTAAAAAACTTGAATATTCCAAAATATAAGCTCTTCATTTGAAAGGGCATCAGTTATTGATGCAAAAGAGAGTGCATCTGTCACCCTATTTGAATACTAAAAAGTTTTGGCGCAATTAAATTTAGAAATGCTTTCATTTATCATTGATATGCTTTCCAACTGTAGCACTTATAAGTTATAATAGACTTCAACAACAATTGTTACCACCAATGGATACTAAGACTGTATTTTCAAATCATTTATGTTTCAATCATTTTGAATACATTTTTAAGAAATACATTCTTTTTTCAAATTAGGCCTATTATATGAGTAACCGACTTGTTTTTTAATAAATGAAAGGAAGGCAAGAACAGAGCTATAATTTTCTTATCACTTTGAAACGATATGATATATACGATTTCTTGTTTTATTGATCGCTTGTTTTATGTATCGAATTACGACAGATATCGTGATAAATGATTACATATTTAACACAAGTGTGAATTCATTTTTTCATCTGATGGCTTGCATTTGTGTTTGTTTGTGTGCGTGCACTGTATGTCAATGCATGTATGACTGAGCCTAAAGTTTTCGTTTGACAGCCTCTTAATTAAAGTTTAAACATTATTATCAGCTATTCGTTTGCTATTTGTTTGAATTGAAAACGTTAAAAATGTTAATTACCTTAAAGGCAAGTATTTAATTATGAATCGTTTGTTCAAAATATGTGTTTCGTTAATTAATAAATAAAATTTGCTTCATTTACGATTGAATTGTTAACATTTTAATTTCAGACAGTGTCATGTTTTTAATGCATAAGCTTAAGTATTCAATTTTGGTACTCTATAATATTTACATCCTCTTTGAAGAATATTGTCATGACAACAATGTGAATAAGTTTCATTCATGTTATTTCTTTAAGCGAGAGATGAATTTTTACGGACACTATCGAGGGATTTATATGACAAACATATGATATAACTTAATACAAAACTTATAAATTTATTAACATGTGGTGTTCTGTTTGACTCCAGAGAGAGGTAGATGTTAGAGATTAATTAATTCATAATAAGAAGTTATCCTTTCAATTAAATTTTAGCAAAGAGTAAGAACTTAAAGTAAATCGCTTTTGGCATAGAATCAATACTCTCTATTCAATAGATAAGAACCAAAAGTTTAATAGGAAACTGCACTTTCAGATGCTAAATTACTCTTTTACATTATACTAAGAGTATCTTTTATAAGATACAGTTCTTTTTTGTTATACTCATTAAGTTACTTATTTTGCTTCTTTAAGAAATCGCTCTCAAAATTTTATCGATGAATATAATTAAAAGGTTAGAAAAAAGAAATCGGAAGACTATTTTGAACATAAGTCAGTTAATTTTCATAAGTTTCGTTATATTAAGGTTGCTTTTTGTTTGAAAGCATATAAAATTTTTGCAGAGATAAAGCACTTGTCTCTATTGATATTTATAGTATCTCTGAGACCAATGTTTTACTTCACTTAAGTTTTGAAGAACTCAGAAACATCATGAAAGAGCTAAAAGGAATGACATTCATTGCTAAAGTTGTGTGCAATTTCTTAACGACAAAACTTTGTTACTGACAACAGACTGTTTAGTTATACTTTCTCTTAATTGATTTCAAAAACAAGACTCGGTATAAGTGCAGCTAATTATTACACTTGAGACCAACTAAAACTTCAGGTTTTGATTAATCTCTAGAATGAAAGTCGAGTGTTATTTCTGACTTGTGAGCCCAGATCTCAAGATTATAGTGTAATATAATGCTTAATAAAAATTTAATTTTATATTATGTCAAAGTTGTTTGAAATTTGATTTTTAAAAATGTATTGTAATAAATATTAACGAAAACTTATATTTATTACACTTCATTAATTTCTTCCAAGCATTTCTCTATAGATTGGAAGCAATCAGGGCTTACAACTTATTCTAAGAAGGAGTCTCTCTGAGTGAAAATACTTTGAGTTACTAAAAATGTATTCATTAAAAAATATATAACTTATTAAATCGTATAGAAATTTGATATTTAGAAGACATCAAAAAACGTATATTAACTCTAAAATAAAGTAACAAATTGTGCATTTATTTGGAGATTTTAAAAAGATTTTAGTTTGTAAAAATTTGGAAAAATATTTATATATTTCAAGATCAGTAAAGTTTCAGAATTTTAGATGAAGTTTATAAAAATTAAATTTTAAAATTCAAAATTTAGAAAAAATCATTTTTAAAAAACTCATAATTGTATCGAATTTAATGTAAGTTAAACTTTTGTGAAGAATTGTGAAGCACACTATACTTGAGTAGAAATTAGTGATGAGCTGAGCTCAAGCTCGATCTTGTATTTTGCACTTCACTGCACTTTGATAGGATTCATTTTTATATGTTTTTTCTTTTGTCTCTTTATTTTTGATGCACATTTATGCAAAGGTTAATATAATGTAGTGATGGATCAGTTCCAAATTTTAGATTCCGTTCTCGTTCCCGTTCCAGAACTTTTTTTTAATTCCGTTCTCGTTCTCGTTCTTGGAACTGATTCAACACTAATATAATGTAATGTAAAGGTATATTCTATATTACAGTACGAGTATATTCAAATTAATTTTATGCTTTGATTTTTTTAATTAAATATAAACAGATGGGATATATATATGATGAGAGTGGCACGTATTATATTTTTATAAAATTATTGTATTTTAAATCTATTATTAAATATTTGCAAATAAAATGTTTGGGAAGAACAATACTTGTCTAAAGTATTTATTCTTTGAACTTGTTTTAGAAACTGTAAAACTGTTAACACTGTATCAGAGGTTTACTAATCAATTCTCTATTAATTGCTGACTGTTTGCTATTGTAATACGAATAGCAATATATTTAAGTTTAAGTTTAGATGAAAATACTCTCAAAGCAAAAAACAGTTTCCAATGACTAATGAAATAAAAGATTTCAAGTCATTTGTCATCAGTTTTTTTGGTGTTTATTATCTCTTGTGAGGAAAAAAATGAAAAAATAAATAAATAAATGATTGAGAAGTGAACTAAACTTAGATTAAAAATAAAGTTAAAAATAAAATATTTGATAAAAAGTTAACGAAAAGTAAGATATAATTAATAATTGAAATGACTTTTATAGGATTGATGTCTTGCGATGTCATTAATGGATGTGTTGAATGATGGCTCAAAGCAGAGGACGTTTAGTCCGAATGCCTGTTCCGCCGGTGAGACCATTACTGCGCCGAACAATCAAACGGTTTCTGCGATTATTGCCTTCAGTGTTGTTATTACTGTTTGTGATTTCACTAATATTCGTAACTCTAATGCAAATCGCAGTCATTCACACACATCGAAGACTTCAGCGAAACTCAAACTCTATGTCTTTGTCCAGCAGTTTAATCAATTCCACGCCAAATATGAATCATATGAATCACGACTTAACTGAACCTCAATTTGTGACCACAAGTACTCAATTGAATCCAATCCACAAGAAAGTGATAACAGAAACGCCGAAGAAGTCAGAAGTGTTAAGAATAGAAGCACTTCTTGACAAGAATTTGCCGTCCGTTGAGGCCAACACTCATGTGCTGCAAAACCTGATCAATTCGGGAAGAATTCGACAGATAATAGATTTTGCGCTCAGTCCTAACGTGTCGTCAATTATTGAATCCTATGATAAGACTATCACTAAAACTAATGATTCCTTACTTGATATGAAACTCATATCACAGACTATGAGCCAAACTATTAATGAAACTGCGATTCTTAGGTTTGCCAACTCTGACACTCAAGACATTGAACAACACTTCCAACACTTCGAAGGCCTTAACAATAATAATAATAATAATATTAGTAATGAGTCTGACTTTGCAATCAATAGTAATATCCAAATGAACAATAAGTCTTATATGAATGCGAAACACAAATTGAACTCAAGTGTGAATCCAAACGCTCACAAATATGTGACAGAACTGTCGCCAAATGGTTTAGTGTCCAGAAAAGCAATCAAAACAATGTGTTCACCAGTGCCTCAATTGAGTAAGAAATCATACTTTCTATCTGTACTTCACGTTCTTTAGATATATAGATATTATACCTCTATATCATATTATAGGCACCACTTATACAATACACCACTTATACTAAACGTAATGCTTTGCTATTTTAAAGTTATGTTTTGGTCAGTTTTGTGGTGTCTATCAATTGGACTCATCCCTAATATTGAGTTCTAATTCAATTCATTACTTTACTATTATTCTTGAGTTTATTTTCGGTTATAGAAATTGTTTATCGATTCGACTGTTAAAGCAGTTTTTGGAATAAATATTTATATACAAATCGATCGTTAAACTTATCGACTATTCAAAGAAAATCATTATTAACGAGTTATATACGGTGTATAAACAACTGATGTGAGCCATTATTATTTAAATATGAAATATTAATCTATAATTTTTAAAATATCAAATGAGCCTTTTATTCGTCTCAAAGGTATCTCTAGTTCATAGATGTCATTGTACTGACAGAACAGCTAAAGGCCAAAAAGATTTGTTAATTTTAATTTAATTAATCAAAAGTGTATAAAACTATTTATTCTGTAAAGCGATAGAATAAATAGCAGCTTAAATAAATAACTTGACAGCAGCTGTAAAGTTAAAGTAGAAATTAACATGTCTTATATCCATATTTATAAATGATTCATTAATTACAATTAATATAGCTTATTAAACTATTTTTTCAAACTTGCACTTTATTCCTGGCTCTCTAGAATCTGCTATTTCTTAATTAGGGTCTTGAGTCAAAATGCGGGTTAAGCTATATAAGCGCTAAGCGGTATATAAGTGCCGAACTGTCCGTCAAAATGATGCCTAAATTATTATCAAACTTACTGTTGCTTTTAAACTACAAGCAAATATTGTAAATAAAAACTAAACAATACTTTACTTTCCGTAAATATTACATATATTACATACTATAACTAAATTTTTAATTTGTTGTATTTCTTTCGACTCATAACATTCCTAGTGAATCAATGTGAAGGTACCCCACTTAGGATTTTCCTAAACAGACTCCCTGTAATCTCAAAATTTTGGATATGACCATCTCTGGTATATACATCACCTATATTCCAGCCTTGGCGATTTCTGCTCTGCAGCTTAATGTAACTTTTAACTTGAATGCTTCTAAAAGGGTTCTTTTCTGGTTAAAGCTTTATTTACATAGTGAATCAACATTTTTTAGATGATATAATATTTATTTTTAATTAAATTGAAGTAAATTGAAATTGATTTGAGTGACAAACTAAAAATATTATACCGGGTCTTTCATTTGATTTTCGAGGGGATACTATCGGCAGCAAAAGTCTTTGTTAAACCTCGAGCTTAAAAAATAACTGTAAGACTATCTAATATTAAGAGAACATTGAACGCGATTGGATGCATACATGAGCGCGAATCCGTACGATTCATCAAAAACTTTTGCCGCCGATAGTACGGCAAAAACAGTAAGAGATAGAAAATAGAAATAAATTTTATTAAGTCACCCATAAAAAAATGTAATTAATATGATTGGTTCAATAATATGTGTGTCCACCGTTTGCTTCTCGCACAGCCTAAAGAAAAATAGAAATTGAAACATAAGTTGACTTTGAAAACGAGTCCATAACTCTAGAACAACTCATCTACAGTATGTCTATAGTGTGATTAAGTCGATTGTAGCATGTTAAATTCTGGTTACTTTGGCACCGGCCTAAATCAAAGTGACTCTTAAGATTGTTGCAAATTTTTTCATTTTTCAAATATCTGCTATAAAATACATAGAATTTTATGTTTAAATTTTTAAAAATTTTTTCAAAAAATCATAACAAAAATACTAACAGTTATAGATTTATTAAAAGTAATTTAACTAAAGAAAGTAGTTATAAAACTTTCTTATCGATATATTCTACTAAAGAAGTTATACAAGTATTTGAATATCTGGCAGTTTTTAATTTTTGTTTAATATTCTTCAAAAATATCAAATAGGAATGCGTTTATGCAATATATCTTGAAGTCAGGTGATGCGGAATCTAATTTAATTACAAGTTCAGACTTTTTTATCATAACCAATACATAACAACTAATCAAATAATTATATTTTTTAGCCTTTAATCAATTGTGACATTCTTTCGATTAAATCCATTTTTCAGTTTTTTTATTTTAAATGCTATTAATATATTGGGATAAAGTTTTTATTAATAAAATGTAGTGAAGATATTTTGTCTGTGAAATTGTTTTTCATAGTATTTAATCTATAGAAGAGCCTAATTAGATTTTTATAGCTTTAGTTCAAATTGAATAATTAAAAGTGAAATATAGTCATAACGAGTCATAAATATTTTAAGATTTCTATCCCATAGAATTTGAATAAAGCTTATGTTAGACTTAAATTATTTTAGCGAATATATGTATGAATTGGAAGCTTTCGATTAGTATATTTGTGAGTTTAACTCATTGTCAGACTTAAATCAAACAAATCTTTTAATCATGTGATGCGACACGGAATCACTCTAATGTTCATATCAAAAGTGTGTGAGTGGTAAAAGTGAGATAAACTGTTTATAACAGTTTTTAGTTTAATTGACTAAAACCCATTGACTAATAATGTTTACTCAATTCAATCAGTTTGTGAACAGAAATGCATTAATATTTATTGCTCATTAACAGAAATGAATAAAGTAATCGTCATTTTTTCAAAAGCCATATAAGATATAAATCTCGAACTTTCATTTGAATTCAAACGGATAATAAATGTTGTTAATCATTATTATTAATTAAGGTTTCCTTTAATTATAAGATGTTTTTTATTGAATCTGATTTCTTACATTCGACTAATGAAATAAACTCTATTTAGAAAACACGAGCCATCGAATGAATCTGAAAAGTATTTCAATTTGACAGAGCGTAACAAAATTCTGTTTTTAATGTACCGTAAATTTACGGGAAGTCGACTTTAATCTTATGTTGAATTCTTAAAAATGATTATTTTCTCTACTGGTATGCAACCATTATCTCATTTGATAAAATTTATAATTCAAATAAATTTATTAACAGAGATCAGCTCAAAACTAGAACCTGTACTCTTGACTCCTACATGAATATAATTTTAGATTTCTCTGCTTTTATTTAAAGTCACACTCAATAGATTTCTGCGAATCAAATAATTTTCAATAAAGCTTTTGTTCAAATAATTCTTATATGGAATTTAGAGAATAATACATTTAGTAATATGTTATACTGAATCAATTGAAGCGTTTCTCTTCTCTTATGGACATTCATGTACTTCAACACTAATGCATAGTTTGGTTTGGTCTCATAGAAATAGAAGCCTATTGTGGTTCAGTATTACCACAAAGACAATGACTATCTCTCATCAATATTCCATTAGCCAGTAGTTCATCACTAAATAATGCTTCACTTTATACTTGAATGAATTTATTTTAACCTAATTTTTAGAGATAATACAAATAGTGATTGTAGTGCCTCTTCATATCCATTATACATTATTCTATAGTATTATATAAACTATTCTTTAGTTAACATTAATGTCACAGTAATTAATAATTGAAAACATAATTTTTCTTATAGTTATTATAAGTTATTTTTATTAATAATTTAACAAATAAACGAATGTCTTTAGGATTTCAATACTAACCAAATGAAATATTATATTCTATTATATATGGTTCTGCTAAACATATTAGATTTCTTTATCTCCGCTCAAAATATATCATTTAAACCAAAGTGAAAGAAGACCTTAGAAGAAAAGATTTTTTTGTTTACTCTGAATTGATTCGCTGGCATTTTCAGCGGTCGATTCCTTCCTTTGAGTCTATACAATAAAATGATTCTCATATAAAGGAGAATTCATTTCAAATGTATACCTTTAAGTATCAATCAATTTGTTGATTCAGTAAAGACTATTCAAATATATACCAATTTTTTTGTTAAAAATCATGAGGATTATATTTAATCAAAAAATTATTAGTCAATTTACTATAGATTAAGATTAAGCTTTAGATTTATTTGAATTTATTATTTTAAAAAATAAAGTCCATTAATATTATATATTTTTGTTTTTTAAGAAAAAAATTTCAAATACATTTATCAAATATTAGCCATAAAATGATTACTTTAGATAAAACAAAAGTCTGTCTATCGTTTATATCTATTGCCTAAAAATGCACAAAAAAATTCATTTCATAAGCTTTATATACAGTACAGTAGAGTTCTGTATATCTCATTCATTTTTGTATGAAATGGCAATTCGTTTAGAAATAAGAAATTCAGTATAGCTTTCATTTCTACTCTATTTTTTGCGCAATGCATTAGTTGTAGCCGATTATCATTTTAAGATATATTGAATCTTTCATTCTTTTGTGTAATAAGAATTGACTGAATTTATTTAGTGAGAGAAAGTATTAAACACAGAATGGAGGCCAATAAGAGAGTAAAAGAAAAGAAAATAGAAAATTTCAAAGAGAAAGGAATTATCTATTTTGAACTTATTGGACATGCGATTCTTATAATACTTTCAATCATTTGATATATTCTGTTCACGAAAAGCATCTTTTTTAAAATGCATTCTTTGGTCTTAACTCTACACTTGAGTTAAGGCTTGATTCGAGTGATCAAGTTTTTTGACCCTATTTGAAGCACATTTACTTCATATGTGACTCGATGTAGTTATTAATTTAGAAAATGCCTAAATTTTTCTATAAATTGAACTAACTTTGAATCAAAACAAGTGATGTACTCAAAGACTAAATTAGTTAATAATATAGCAATAGTTAAAAGTTGAATTCATTTACTTTTATTATTATTGTTTTCTTAATAATAATTCATTTTGAAGACTTGTGTTTTTAATGCATTCTATTAATTGGGTTTATTCATTGGGTTCATTCATTGGGTTCATTCATTGGGTTCATTCACTGGGTTCATACTGTACTACGTTTTAGAAGTCCTTTCAGGCAAATACACATCAAAATTTTTATTATTGAAGTGATGGTGCTGTTTAACTATATTCAAGTATTAGGAAAAACATTTTCTAATTCAATAATAATTGAGTGTCAGCATCAGAAATATCGCTGATTATTATCTATTTGTATAGTGTATATCATGAATGATAATCTTAAACATTTATGCTTTACTTGATGTTTAATTGAAAAGCCGTGATATTAAGAAATATTTGCAAAATTAAAGGCCAAATCCAAACTGTTTATAACCGCTAATGTTTAAGATCAGAAATTACATCCTTTCACGCAATTTATAACTCGTAAAGATATAGTTTCACTTTATTTGACTTGTGCTCTATTCATAATCAAACACTAGAGATAATAAAACTGATTAAGTTTATAACAGTCTGTGTTATTTGTTATTCAGTTATAAAACCAATCTATAAATTGGAGAATAAATTAAAGTTATCCTAAATAAGAGTTAGAAGTAAGAAGAGAAGTCTCCTCCCATTTCACTGAATTTTAATTGCTGACTGTATTCACACTCTATCATTCTATTTCTCATATACTGGCAGTTCTTTTCCGTTTTTGATTTCATTATTATTTAATTGGATTTATTTATGCAAAAATTTTCTCTCATTTTTCTTGTGTGTTAAAAATTTATAAAGAAGAGTCTCATTAATGAACTTTAAATTTCTACTGACTATAAAGTTATATCTAGTGTTGAATTTTTTAAAATTTAGTTCTCGTTCTCGTTCTTGGAACTGATTGAATGCTAGTTATATCCAATTTACCCGTATTTTTAATTTTTTTTCATTGCATAAAAATGATGCGAAATAGGAAGATATCTTTTCATGCATTTAGTGTTTAACATCTACCTAAAAAGGAAAATAAGTCCATACCATTATTATTGATAACCCAAATACTTTTATTAAACTGAAAATAAGGATATTAAAAAAATGATGTGCTTAGAACGCTTCGAACGACTGACCCGCACAGCGAATATTATTGTTCGACAATTCATAAGGAATCTGAATATAACTCGCGAATTCCAAAAATGGCTCTAAACAGGCTCTAAATAGTACTAAAAATATAAATAATTTAATTTTCATTTCATTGATCTATGATTCCCAACTCAAGTCATGAAATGCCAGTTATTTGAAAACACATATAACATAAGAAAAATTGGAATAACTAATAAATAATAGTTTATACTCTTGATTAAAATCTTCCTTTTTTTATAATGAATTGTCTCAAAAGATATTTATTATTAATATATTTATTTGTTTCTTGTATTGACCTGAGTTTTAAAAACAAAAATACAGGCTTTCATGACTTGAGTCCATAATCATATATCATCGAAATGTGAATTAACCTATTCGTATTTTTAGATCTATTTAAAGGCTATTTTGAATTTATCTGTATTATTTTTATTTATTTATTTATTTTGCATAAATTGTAAGAAAAATACATTTTCTCTTTACTCCTACAGCGTCAACAATTCTTCTGAGTTATTATTTGATTTGGTATTAACTTTATTGAAGAAACTTTACCTTTTTTAGAGTAAATAAAATTATTAGAATTTGATTAGATTTGTTTCGATCAAAGTTACTTTTCTGAATGATAATGTTTTTTAGAGAACATTTGTTTTTTGTAGATTTTAATTATTGATTTTATTTTATTTTTGGGATTCAATTCTTTATTTAAACCAAGAATTTTGTTCATATATTAATATTTGAAAATGTCTTAATAATTAAATATATAACAATTCTAAAAATACAAAATTTCAGTTTGTTTATAATTTACATAAAAATTTACAACATTTTTTAACATTTCTTCGGCCAACTCCCTAATGAGAGGAGATCTCACCTTTAGCTCAGAGTTAGAGTGAGATTTTTACAGGTGTTGCCTGTGTTGGCTGTGGCCAAATGCTACGGGCCTAGGGATTGCTCGAAAACAATCAATATGTGGCCGGTATATTGCAATCAAAGAAAAGAGCGAAGCTGGGATTCAAACATACGACCCATCGATCATGAGTCCGGCACCTTACCCACTGCGCCACAATGACTCCCTACATAAAAATTTAGTTTTCTATAAATTATTTCGTATACTTTTTATACTCTGTTCATTAACTGATTGTACTCTATGTAAAAGTTAACGATTTTAGAATTTAAAAGTATATAAATGAAGAACAAAATGTTAAAATAGTTATGAAAAATGTTGCCTAAACTTGCAATTAATCTTCAAATTCAAATAAAGACAATCTCTTGAGCCTAAACTCATTAAAAGCTATCATTAATTTTTGAATTTAACATTTTCAACAAATGAATAACATTTTCATACTTTTGGATTCATTTATTATTAATACTTAATTAGAGAAGATTTAGAGAATAAAAAGAACTGTTTAATAATGTGAACCATTAATTTCAAATTTAAATTACTTTATTACAGTTGGAAGAGTTCGTGTTGAATCGCATCCACATATAGACGAGAACATGAGCCAAATCGTCAAAATGAATCCCGGCTTAAATAGAGGCGGAAGTTGGGAACCATTGGATTGTTATGCTCGACACAAAGTTGCAATAATTATTCCGTATCGCGACAGGAGAGAGCATTTGGCAATACTACTATACCACCTGCACCCTATACTTAAGCGCCAACTATTATCTTATAGGATTTATGTGATAGAGCAGGTCAGTGAGTGGCCGTCTAATTGCTAAAACGCATACAATCATTGCCTCAATACTTGTATTTTATCGATTATTTCATATTATTTCGTTCTCTATTCTATTCTGTCTGATAGCATAATATTTTCTTTCCAAATATATTCAAATTAGATTTGATTATTTGAAAGAATAATTTTTAGCCAAATCTTTATCTTAAAGATTGTCGTTTTTAATAAATAAGTGTTTTATTATTATCTATATTTAGGTGATATTGACTGTATGTAAACCTAACTTTAAGCCCATACCGATTGTTCTGGTGATTGCAATCTTGTTTGTTTGAACTCCTAAAGAAAACTAGACTTTTGTTAGTTTTAGATTCATTCTTATTCTCTCTTTCACTTTCCTTTTTTTCGATCGCATGCAGTTTGTTGAGTAGCTTTTTCTAGGCTTAACTTTATTCCCTTATTCTCTCTTCGCTTTATTTGGTTTAATAAAAAAGACTTAAGACTACTAGAATTGCTTATTGTTAGCATGAATTTAAGCTACGCTTACATAAAGGGAATATATTTATTAAATTATTTTTTGCATAGTATGACATTACACTTTTCAAGATCCAATGTGACAAAAAATTGCGTATATTATGTGCAGCATTACTAGTATAAGTGCAAAGAAAATTTTTTCAACTTCTAGTTTATTTTATTTTCATGAGTCTTCCATTTCGCCTTACCATCAATTTTGAAACGATGTCTCGAATGATGACTTGCTCTAAATTGTTGTTGCCTTTGACCTCAACTCTAGACATACACTAATACAGCTTTACATTAATAATTCATATAATTTGAGTTTTATCTTATTCTTTGAATTGTGACTTTGCCCTAAATATCAAAGAAATACAGAAAAATAATTGTATTTGAATGGATCAGAGGTTCACTATTGAACTTTTTTTATTTAAATTTCTAAAGACTTAATAAAATAACTTTGTAAGAGAAATTTAAATTACATATGAGCCCATTATTTAATCAAACTATTCATATGCATTCTAAGTATTAAATGAAAAACTTTTATCAAATGCCTCAAATTAAACTACATTTTCATTTACTTATTTTGATTGACTATAAAAAAAATGAGACGAAAAGTTTTATATAACTTTAAAATTTGACTTTTTTAAAATATTTGAATAATTTTATCTTTTAAAACCATATTAAGTTTGCTATAAATAATATTTTGTAGTCATAACAGTATTACTAACTATTACAAAGTTAATGTATTATTTATTATTTTAAAATGAAAGTTTTATTAGAAAAATGAATAAAATGTTTATTCAATAGAGTAATGGATCAGTATTTTTATCTAATGCAGAAATAAGAAAAAGAAAGATCTTTAAATTTGATGTTTTAGTAGTGTTTCAGTTTCATGTTCAAGATTTATAGTAATTTTTGTGAGTCTCAGACGAATAATAACAAAACTATAAATTATTAGAATGTTCTTGACTTTGATTATTACTTCAAAAACTAATTTAGAGATAGATTTACTGCTTTGCTAATAAACTTTTATTGAAGTCTTATTGTGTTGTATAACTCTCTTGTATTAAATGAATTACTACTCAAATCTCATTTGTTTTTATGCGTTTGCATCAAAATATGTTGCAGTTCGGAACTGACACTTTCAATAAAGGAGTCTTAATGAACGCAGGAGTGAGAGAAGCTCTGAAAGAAAACGATTTTCACTGTTTTGTCTTTCATGACGTGGACCTTATTCCTGAAGGTAACTCAATTAGTCTTTGCGGACCTTTTAATACAGCTTTTTCTTATTTGATGTTATATTTTAGATGATCGCAACCTATACTCGTGCCCGTTCGCGCCCAGGCATATGTCTGTTGCTGTGGATAAGTTCAATTACTCGTGAGTACATAATGTTTGACATTTCTTTTTATTGCACTCTTTCAATGGCTAATTAGAAGTCGAACGAAGTTTCATCTCTTTCTTTAATCTGATTTTGTTTACTTGTATAAAGAGAAGTAAATAAAAATAATTTTATTGCGAATTATATCTATGCCTATGTCTCTGCTTTGGTAAAAGCATAACATAAATCAATTATACTTTACTGGCTTTTGTTATTAAGCTTTATTTCTTAAATAAATTATATTAGAGTTTAAGTTTCAACTAAAAAGGATCGCTGATTATTGATGTGACACATTTGTTACCAAAATAGTGATTAAAAAGCAAACTTCTCATTATTGGCTCAATTATTAATTTAAATGACAGCAGATTTGCGAATACATAGCAAAATTTATTGATATTGTCGACGCAGTAAAACAGCAAATGATAGTTTTGCTGAACAGTTACGTGAGCTCTACTTTAATCAATCATCAAAGTGTCTAAAAAAATATTCATTAAGCAGAGCAGCATTAGCTCCTTGTTTGACATTCTATCCTATCATTAATGAGCTTTAGCTTTAAGTAATAACTATACTTTAGTTGAAAAATATCCTGAAAAGCGATTCGATATATATAATAATTATCACAGATATATATTCTCTTCTCAAATGATTCTTTCTTGTGTGCGCTCGACTTTAATAAGGCTCACTTCTAATTAATGTTTTTGAACTGAGCTCTAAAATCAAATTTAAACTTTAGTTTATATACAGCACTAGTATTACAGCCATTATTTTTCTAAATTGTATAATTTATTTTAACTGTATTTATACAACTCATGAAAGTATAAATAAATGCCAATTCTATTCTCGAGTAAGTTTAGTCTCAGAACAGTATTTCGAAAGTATAAAAATAGTCAGAAGAGATGAATCTGCAGTTTTGTTAATTTAAAAGTTAAAGAATTAAATTTCGTGACGGCTTATGTAGTCGTGTAAGTCATGTTACGCTTAATTATCACTCATTGTATAGTTTCTGTGAACTGAATACTGTTTACTTAAATAAATGATGTTCTCTATCATCAAACACATTGCTTTTAATGATTGAGAAAGAGATGTTTCGTATTTATATATGTAATTATTTGAGTGCAATTCAGTAGAACTAGATATAGTTGCCTTAATTTTAATTAATGTTTATCTCTTATATGGTATCAATGGTATCAATGATATACTAAATTTCACTTTTCTCTCTCTTTCTTTCCACATGCACTATATAGGTTGCCATATAAAGGTTTGTTTTATAACTAATCGATTTATATTTTAAGTTCAAAGTTTACTTTTGAAGCTCTAAATTCACCTTAAGCTTAAGGAATGCAATGCAAGTTTTGCTTCAAGTATTTTCTTCAAATATTATGTTTCTTTTGCAATATAATTGTAATATAAACTTATCCCACAATATATCTTACAAAACAATGAGGAAATTTGTTTCACAGACATTTATATTTGAGAATAATACTCTTTCTTTGCCTTCCAGTATTCATAACTACTATTATATAAGATATGTCTAAACTCTATTAAATGTTACGCAAGAAGTTTAAATAGTTTTTCTTCAATGTCTAGCATTACTTGCAGTCGTTTCAGTATATTATTCGAGTTTTCTGTTTTTGATACTAAATATAGAGTTTTATTTGTTGAAGAAATCAATTTTATGTTCAAAACTAATGTATTTATTCTATTATTCAGATTTAGTCGGAGGCGTTCTTAGTATTACAAAAAGTAATTTTATACTTGTTAATGGATATTCAAATTTATACTGGGGATGGGGTGGTAAGTGTTGAACACTTTTTATTCTATTATACCAGTATTGCATCCCTTTTAATGAATAGAAACTTTTAACCTTTTTTGAATTTTTAATGCATTGGTATTTCAAGTTTTGAATCAAGTAAATAGAAATATTAATAATTTAAGTTTTATTCTCTTATACAATTTTTTGTCACAATTTATTATTATTGTGGAGAAAGTAATAACCGTTAGATTTTATTTAACCATAACTTAGAACATGTGCTTTATTAGTTTCAATTCTTATTATGAATGAACTAAATTGAGAATAAATTAGTTTTATAAGATTTCTAAGCCTTTAAGAGGATTACTTTCAATTAGAGAAAACTGATAATTAGTCTCATTAAAGCTCTGCTCTCTTATTCTCAACTTAATTAACTTAATAATCTTTTCAATTGTAAGACAATTTGGAATTAAGTTTTAAACAATTTTAATTAATCCTTATATGTTTGATTCCAAAGGGGAAGACGACGACTTGGCTCATAGGTATAGTAATTTTAACTTAGGTTGTTTAAAAATTTAAATTAATTTATTTAAATAAATTGGTGAAAAGGTTGAAATTTCATAACCTACATATCATACGTCCGCCTGAATCTATTGGCAGATACACAATGATTAAACATCATCACAGACCTGAATCTCCGAATAATGTGAGGTAAGTGCCAAAAATTCATGTCATTCAATAGTTCCTATGGTTAGTATTCTTCTCGGTTGTCAAACAAATCCCTTATTAGAGGCTTTTGTGTGACATTTCTGTAATATCCAAGTTTTATACTCTCATTTTCATTCTTACCCACCATTGTATTCAAAGGTCTTTTTCCTTTTTTTCCACTTGAATAGATCTGCATTATTACGAATGGCAAAGAGAAGAGCATTGCGTGACGGACTCGGATCTGTCAGGTATTTATCTATACAGACAGTTAATATATGGCATATAACTTATGTCTATACTCTAGTCGCTAGAGTTTAGTGTATTGTACTGTAGGTCACACTTAAATGCAAGTATAATACAAAAAGGTTTCACAAGTCATGAAAAGTTAAGCACTAAGACATACATTGCTCTCATATAAACCGATATAAACTTAATTGATTTGTGTATAAATATTTAATACATTTTAGTTTAGTTTAACTTAAAGCACGAAATAGGAATTGAAGCTTAAGTTTATAAGCAGTTTAGTTTATAGCACATCGCTATTTGATTATTAGGCATACTTTAAATTCTTATGTCATGTAACATAAATGAAAAATTGTTTCAAACTTATTAAATTACAGGTCAAACTATTTAATTTAAAACTTATAATTTATTTGTTTCTCTTTTTTATTAGATATAAAGTTATTTTCAAACATTACGAAAGATGCTTCACTCATATAATGATAGAGATCGGTCACATACATAAATGGCATTTTCCGTCGCCAAATAAACTTGTTCTGCATTTTAGATGAAAAAACTGTTATTTAGATGACAAGACTTGCCTCTATTTAATTTCATATATTCGCCATTATTTCGCTTAAATTTAATATATAGTAAAAGTTATCAATAATTCAATTATTTGTTATTTATATAATATATATATACAGTATATAAAACAAAACTACAGGCATTGCCTTATTTTTATCGATTGTGATGATGTGTAACATAACTTATAATGTGACAAATTTTAAAAGTAAAAATCAAAACAACATTATATACTACTGTAGTATAAAATCTATAAATAATTAATAAACATACACATTGCTTAATGACAATAACTTAAGTTTATTATTAATGAGATTAACATTTTATTAATTAATTTTGCAGAATTTCATCTCATTTTGAATTGATTAAAAATTTTAAATTTTTTCTAATTTTAATAAAATAATTATAACTTAATAATATACATAACATCATTGTTAAATGAGTTTAATTATATTTCAAGAAATTTACATGTATTTTCAGTTTTTACTCTCAAAAAGTTAGGGTTTTAATCATAACTAACACTATATACAGATGTTCATAAGAATTATAGTTAATTTATAAATTAATTACAATTATTCTAATATTATAATACTTAACAAATATTTTATAAATCAAAATGAATTGACTGTAAAAGTGAACACTTAATAGAGCTCTACCAAAGTCACAATAAGCTAATTAAGCGATTACTGTGTTCTTTAATATTCGTTTAGCGATAGAATCCGGGAATATATCTAAAGATTTGATTGCTTTGTCTGTATATAACTCGATCTGTTTATGACATCTGTCAAGAGCTGGCCCTTCACTAATCATTTGTTTCAACTGTTTTTCATAAAAAAAATTAAAGTCAACTGAAACTCAATCATAAATGAGGTCAACTTATACTTACTTTTGCAAAATCTAAGTTTTCAGTTGAAGTTAGACTTTTTGCAAAATTGTGATCAGATTCCAAATGAAAGATAACCGGAGCAGACATTAACTTAAAGGAAACGCTTGTATTCGAGTCTTTATAACATTCCAATTCATCCTTTAACTGATTGTTTGAATAAGATTAAGATTAGAGTAAATTCATTTGAAAGAAGCCTTTCCTTACATTCCAAATGAGCTGTAAATTATATCCAAAATCAAAGGCAGCCTTTTGGTATCTGTCAGACTGTTTGGCCAGTAATAGCATTATTTGACAGCAATAGGCCAACAGTTTTGTCAGAGAATATCCCGCCATCTCTTCCCAGTCAAGTATACTCATTGTATTCCAAGGAATCAGAATTCCATCGGAATCTTTCGCACCATTAAAATGATATACACAGTAGTCATCGATCGCACACATCAGAAGTTGAAGAATAGTTGAGTTACGAATCAAATTCGCGAGTCTAACGATAGCATAGGATAATAGATAGTCTCCGCCGAGAATTGATATTTTGTTGGCGTCGTTCAGTCGTTTCATTCTCGGTGTGAAAGCTTCAGAACCTGAGGGAAGGTTTACTATCGCCTCGTGATGTATGAACAGCGCCTTATTTATCATTTCGTATATTTCTGCGAAATAGTATTGTTTTTTGACTATAGTTTCGTCGCTTTTAAATGTGGGCAGACTTTCACTGAGTTGAGCGATAAGTAATAGCAAAAGACTTCCCGTATTGCTCGTCAACTGACTCGAACCACTTTCGTCGGCTCCGAATATACTTCTCGCGATTTCAACTATTGGATGATTTGTTTCAGAAATGTGTCGACTGTTCACCTTATTTATCGTGAATATTGTTATATCGAATTCATCTTTAAGTAAATGCTTTATATTAAAGTGAGATAAAGGGACGCGAATTACTTTCTCTGCCTCTGATAGTATTTGACTCAGTCTTAAAGACGAATAATTACGATACCAGACATTCACAGACAATAATTCAAGTTTAATAAACGTTTGTAAACATTTTGATCCACTTCTTGAGCCACACATTAAAATGAGGCTCATTTTCACTTTAATTATATATTGTTTTCAACCACAACTGGTTTAACATTAATAATAATTAATTAAACAAACATTTAATTAATAATAATTACTATTTTTTCATTAATTTATTTTATAAAACTTTTTAATATTTATATAAAATCTAAATTCTTTGGTTTCGAAATACATTATATTATAATTAATGAATAATTTAAAAAATGCTTATCATATGCATTATATTGTCCTAAATATAAATTAACTTTTTGTTTGTTTTTAAATTAATTATATTATTGATAATAAATGTGTTAATATTTACATAAAATCGATTGCAATCTAATGTTTGCAAATC